>JARJCM010000343.1:0-104416 GCA_029233265.1 Mycena alexandri | reverse complement strand
TTTGCAATATCTGGTTGCTCCTTACCAGTTCGCGCAACTTCCCAACTGCAGCAGCGTTATACCAACAAAAACTTCGTATTTACATTCCTCAACTGGGTTATGCTTAGCCTTTGCGTGTTTTATTGCCCGACATTCTCCTCTTTGCGTCATTCTCGAACGCTGGCTTCCGTGATACGTGAAACACTGGGCGTGCTACCTGGGCCTCCAAAGCGTGTACCGAAGTTCGGGTTAAAACCAACCACCGAATATACTTGATATATTTCTGTGGTCATTTCTCGCGGCAGGTTCTCAGTGACAACGCAATCCTATCTCATCGCTCACCAAGTTATCAGTGGCAGCGCAATCCTACATCATCACCCACCAGTTAAGCCTGCTCACTGCTCAGACTAACTGGTCCAACTGGCATCTTCTTCTAGTTCACTAAGCCCACACCCATGGATCCACTGTCTGCAGCTATGGCTCAGCCTCCTACCCAAACAGATGGTGGTGGCTTCATCTACCTTTACTTTCTGCAAGATGTACATGGAAGGTGGATCGTTAAAATAGGTGAAACGACGTGGCCACCGAGGAGAAAAAAGGAGTGGGACCGCCAGTGCGCGCCGCAGCGCCATATCTGGTTCGAGTACGCACTCTGGGTTCCCTGGAGGAAAAAGATGGGTGAGTCTCTTTCTTTCTTTGCTCTGTTTCTTTTAACGCTTCGTGCCAATGCTAAATCTGTATTTAGAAGGCCTCCTTCATCTGTGGGCTACGCTGAACAGAGCGTGGCTCGGATATGTCTTTTGCCGCTATTGTGGTGTTCATCATCGCGAACAGTTTGACTTGGGAAGATGCGGAGGAATGTGGACGATAATACAGACGGCCATGGCATTCGTCTTCAAGATGGGATGGCCCTCGTGGTGGTACGACTTATTATAATCCGTCAATCTTATCGCTAATCTCACTTACATCCGGTCTTTAATAGGATGCCATTTTAAAATTCCAACGAGAGAGACGGACTCTGTGATCTACGTGCTGAATGGTTTCTTCGTCTTTACGCATCTGCGAATTACTCCGTGCTATAAACTTTCAAATCGAGCTCCTATGACATTTCGTGTACATATTCGTCTATTCTACCAATACAATGCGCAGGAGGACGAAATGTTGAGTACTCACGGAGTCTAGACGCAACCCCATCAGGCCTAAAAAAGAATGATATGACTCGTACTGCCATGCGCCAGCACTGGCCTTCACCACAAGTTTCTTCATCTTGCGAGCAAACATTCAGTTTATTTCGAACTTCCAGGATTCTGGCTCATTATCCCATCAACAGGTAAGCCAACTAGGCGGTGGCGGGGTGCGTCTCCCATCTAGCCCTCAGCCTAGTGGAAGCAAGGTCGTCGAGCAGGTACTTATGCACTTATGATCAGGTATGATCCTTCCCATCACGTCTCGGGCTTGGTTTCAAGTTGATTCGCGCGCAATTTGCGTGATTGGCGAAAAGCCCCTCATACGTACTTGCTACTTAAGATGCCGGGGGTGCTCGGGGAGGTTCGGTTTCTTCCTTTCCCTTCCTTTCCCGCCAATTGGTTTCTTCCTCACAATGAATTTCGCTGCCTATTTAGCCCTTTCTTTGCTTTCAGGCAGCTCTGCTGCTGCTGTCAGTGCCAATGTCGGTTCAGGGAGTGTTAAAACCCTCCAGATCGTCAACAAAAATATTAACCTTGACGGGTTCTCTCGATCGTACGCCCGCACACACTATTGGAAGCAGAAGAACGACTAAATTCGATTTAGAGCCGTGTTGGCTGGCGGAACCTTTCCCGGGACGCCGATCCTTGCCAATAAGGTATTATACAAAAATCTCAGTTTAGAAGAAACAAAAATACTTAAGTATATGCAGGGGGACCGAATGTCCATCAACGTTGTCGATTCTCTGACCGATCCCACAGTGCTCCGGTCGACTTCAATCGTAATTGTCTCACTCTGACTCTGAACTTGTCGTTATAACATCACCTAGCACTGGCACGGTGTTTTCCAAGATGGCACAAGTTGGGCTGACGGGTATATTCTTTCTTCTCTTTTTTTCTCCTACGACCTTCTAACATCTGCATTAGAACCGCTTTCGTTACTCGTGCGCACCACCACCGAGGATCTTCCACTTCTGACCCCTTTCTCTTAACTTAGAATGTCCTATTGCTGCCAACGATAGCTTCCTTTACGACTTTACTCCGACTGGGCAGGTGTGTGCACAAATTATCTCAATATATTACCGAAATGAATCAAGTTCACCTTGCTAGGCTGGGTAAATACTCTGTCGCGTCTACTTTATCTGCTCTAACGGTTTTTCAGCACGTTCTGGTACCACTCGCATTTGTGTTTGTGACTTGCCTTGTGTTTTGGCACGAGCTCATTTCTACTCCTCTCCAGCGACCCAGTATTGCGATGGGCTTCGGGGCCCGTTAATTATCTATGACCCGAATGACCCTCAGAAACATCTCTATGTAAGTCTGAACTCTTCTGCCAAAGACCTCGATTTTCATTATCAACCTAGGACATCGATGATGGTACGTGAAAATATTCGCGCATTTATGTTGGGCCAACGAACTGTTCAGCGTCAACCATCATCTCGCTCGCCGATTGGTACGTTTATTGAATCGTCTATCCTTATTTCAACGGTCACTGATTTTACTTCAGGTTTCACGTTCCTGCACTGAACGCCCCGATCCCTTTCCTGTACACCACCAACACAATCAATGGGAAGGGGCGCTTTGCCGGCGGAGTACGTCCTAATAGTCTTGCACCAATGTCCGCTTGGACTGACCACGGTTGCCATTAGCCCGCATCCCCACTCTCAGTCATATCCGTCATTCCGGGCTTACGCGTGAGTCGTCTATTTCGCGGACAATAATCCTGTGGATAGTAATGGAGTATCATAGTATCGGTTCCGGCTGATTTCGATGTCGTGCGAGCCCAACTTCATTTTCAGGTTAGCCTTTTTCATCCCAGCTTGATATTCATACTGACAGCATTTTTTAGCATCGATGGCCACACCATGACCGTCATTGAAGCTGATGGCGTGCTAACTCAGCCTCTTGTCGTCGACAGCATTCAAATCTAGTGGGTCATTCCATATCCAACCCGAACACTAGTTAAACTGTACTTATCAGCGCCGGGCAACGTTACTCATTTGTATTGACGGCCAACCAAAAGATTTCCAACTATTGGGTTAGGAGCGTACCGAACTTTGGCGACAACAGCTTCACCGGCGGAGTCAACTCGGCCATCCTCCGATACATCTCCGCACCGAACACTGACCCGACGACGAAGAACACGGCGAGCACCAAACCGCTCCTCGAGACGAACCTCCACCCGCTGGTGCCTGTTGCCGTCCCCGGGCTCCCACACCCCGGAGGCGCTGATGTGCTGATCAATCTCAACATCGGCCTCGACCTCACGACGGTGCGGTACACGCTCAACGGCGTGGTGCGTTTCATTATTCTACATGCATTCCTAGTGCCGTGCTGACGGGGTTGCAGTCATTCATCCCGCCCTCGGCCCCTGCTCTGCTGCAAATTCTGAGTGGTACCCAACTCGCGCAGAGCCTCTTGCCTTCTGGCAGCTACTATTCCCTACCCCCCAACAAAGTTATCGAGGTCAGCATCCCCGGCGGCACCGATCCGGCTGCACCACACCCTTTCCACTTGCACGGCGTACGTACCTACACACTGCTACTATGCCGCGCCTTACCGTCTCGCGTCTAGCACAATTTCTTCGTCGTCAAGAGCGCCGGATCAGACCAGTTCAACTTCAAGAATCCTGTGGTCCGCGATGTTATCAACACCGGTCGGTTATTTATCGTCTACTCCAGATGATTCACGCTCAGTTTTGTCCAGGTTTCCCGGGAGATAACGCCACCTTCAGGTGAGTTTACATCCTATCAATGCCCCTCGAGCGATGCTTATCCGTCCCACTCCAGATTCGTGACCGACAACGCTGGTCCTTGGTTCCTTCATTGGTACGCTTCACATTCCCTTCTCTTCGTGAACTACACCTCCTAACGCTTGAACGCGCAGCCACATTGACTTCCACCTCGACATGTAAGTTTTCCGCACTGCAAACCACCGTTTATGGAAGTTAATAATTGGCAAAAAGTGGTCTCGCGGTTGTCTTTGCCGAAGACGTCAAGACGGTCTCTAAGGAGGTTACTCCGAGTAAGTCTTGAAACCCATTTCGCATGGAGCGACTGGCAAACTGAAGCTCCGTTCAGGCGCTTGGAAGAATCTTTGCCCGAGATACAACGGACTGAAACCCAACCAGCTTTGATTTCTCCTTTTGGTTCTATTACACTCGTTACATCTATTTATTTGGGTATTGCTACACGACACTCGTGCATATTTATTCGCCCGTATAAAGCAAATGACATTGAAACACGTCAAACCATGTAAACTCATGTTGCTCTTTGAATTTCCTTTCTGAGGGGTTGTGGCCCCCTGTTCAAAACATTGGCTTTGACCCCGGCGCGGGGTCAAAGCCAAACAACGTTTAGTGCTCTTTTCCGGCCTTTCCTTCGGGGGTGCGCGTTTTGAATATGCCTCTATCGGAGACACTCTGCAAAATTGCATCGACGTTCGCCTGTGCTTCCTCGTCTCCGCCAAGGTGTCGCCGGCCTAAGATAAGAAAGCCTTAGAGGGGAGAAACTGGCAAGTGGGCCACACACACACCGACAAGAGCCCAATTACGCGTACTGGGGATCCTCAAAACCTCGCACTCAACCTCCCACCCACAGTGTCGCTGCAGCTGTGCGAGCCAAATCCGGTACTGCGCATACCCCGAGGTGTTCCCGCTATCCGCCCCAAGATTCAGACTCTCCACGAGGGCCGCCAGGTCGCCCTCGCCCTCCTCGCTTCCACCTCCCGCGGGAGCGAACGCCCTTACCCCTGCCTTCCCGCGCTCGAACCGTACGTCGAACATCCACGCGCAGCACGGGATGCTGAGGAACCCGCTTGCCCGCACGCGCGTCGCGAGGAGCGGTGCCCACGGCGTTAGCTCGTCCGCGTGGTTCGCAATGATAAACTGGCCTGCGGGGGTAGTGTACATGCTCGCCGGCGCACCTGCAGCGAGCGTCTTCTGCGGGTCGAAGGCGTCGAGGCGGAGGTGGGCTTGGGTGTGTGGGGGGTAGGTCGTCCACGATGTGCGCGCGCGAAGGTCGATGCCGAGGCCGGGGTAGCCGCAGGAGAGGAGGATGTGCGTGAGGAGACCATTGCCGCAGCTAGCATGGACGTCAGTCGTGATCGAGGGAGGGAAAGACGATCACACCGACCCGAAGTCGAGAAACCCGCCTGGGGGACGGCCCCAGCCGAGCCAAGGCTCGTCTGGGGGAACATTCGAGGTAGGGGGCGGGGTATAGGTGTCCTTCCACAGAAGGATTAGGAACGTGGCGATTCCAATGTCCTAGTCGATAAGCTAGATCGCCCCGACGCGTGGCAGCCACCAACCCACCTCGAAAACGTGCTTGAGTGGATCTGTACTCTCGACCCACGTATCCACGAGCCCTTTGAAGCGCTCCCGCATGACGAGGTATAAGTCTTGGTAAATCTCACGGGGAACAACACAGTCGTGGTGCACGCGTTTCTTGTAGTTGGTGAGGGCGCCCCAACCGTAGCGATGCAGCGCGTCAAGAAGCGATAGACCGGTGCGATATAAACGAGAGCCAGGGTCTGTTTCAGTATCGGCCGACAAAAGCACGACCTCAAGGCGGAGAGTGGGGGGCGCGGTTGCATTAATATAACGAAACGCAAGATGCGAAACCGCAGGGTGATAATACGGCAGGAAGCCGCCAGGGAGGATGATGGGAGTCAGGATGAGGGTGTTTGGGTCCGATTCAGAGCCGTAGAGAGTACAGTGCTGTTCCAGGGGCTCATCGCGTCCTGGTCGTCGGGGAAGAAGACGCCGGTGGATATTTGAGAGTGGTACAAGACCATCCAGTGCAGGAATGAGCGCAGGAAAGTCCGAAGTGGTCTCATTTACAAGGTCAGACCTCAGTATCAGGGTCGAGTTGTATTCCGGGTGATGAATGAGTTGATAAACAGCGGTTTCGAACTACGGACTCGGATGAATGGAGTTTCTTGGGGCTTGATAGAGACTGACAATTTCGAGAGGAAAATCGGCAGGCGCAGATAATAAGGGTAGCCAGGATGGGCCGAGAGACGATGATTCTGAGGAAGTAGAGCACGGTGATGGTTCAAATCGAGGTCGAGCCATTTTCGCAGTGGAAGTGAAAGTTATCCGCAAGCCGTGCTGCTGTGTTTGAAATGCGGGGTCAAGCCAAATAGTACCTCCACTCTACATTCACCTTCATGTCGATTATCATAATGCTAAGCTTGAGCTTCACATGAAAAGTACAGCACATTCCAAGACCAAAGGTGAATTTTATTTCATAATTGTACATTTTATCCCAAGCCTAAAATTACAAGTGCGCGCAGACATGCGAGATGATTCGCCGGACGCCGGACGCAACTTCAGCAGTGTTCAGCTTCTGTCCAATGGGCGGGCAGTGAATGAACAACACCGGAGTCTCCCGGCCTGCCCGCTGGGACTCAGCAAGTGAGCAATAATAAATGAAATCGCAGAGAAATCGGCCTGGATCGTTGGAGGTCGCAATCGACTATTTGGAACCAGAGAATCAGCGGCTAGCAAAAGGACCGGCAAAAGTACCGACCAATGGATTCGGGCCCTCCGTCAGGTCCTTTACCAGAGTATCGACGTCGATCGAGGTGAACAGCTCGTTGGCGAACTCATCGCCGTAACGCGGGCTTCCAAACCCACGCAGGTTACCTCCGCCAATTATAATTGGTGGGCTTTGTCGCTCGTGGTCCGGAAGCTGATAGCCCGTCTTGTGGGCAAGACGCTCGGCTCGCAGAGGTCCCGGGCCCGCAACACCAACATGGACGATCAAGTTAAAGCCATCCTCCGGAGGAGGGCGGGTGGTAGGAGGCACGTAGAGCGGAGGGAGAACCGGAGGCTGAGCGTGCAGATCGGGAAGAGTGCTCAACACTGCAGCGTACACAGTGGGAATATTCAAAGAGGTGAGATGGATGGAATCGGGTTTGGGGCCTTTCGGAGGCTGACCGCGAGTGGGCGCGGTGGTAATGACGGTGTCGTGGAGGGTTTTGACGGCCAGCCAGGATGGGTTTTCTTTGTACGTCCCAAAGGGCTGATGGACATTTCAATAACTGGCGCGGGGAGGACAGTAGAGCCTTTACGCCGAAACCAGTGACCAACACTTTGTACTTGATATAAGAATCCCCCATGGTTTAATTTGGAAAGACGCTGGTTCAGAGAGGGTCGTCGCTTGGGAGTGAGGGTAAGAGGATGAATCTTAGGCGAACAATCAACGCAGCGCGTTGATGGCGGGCCGTCTTCGCCGCGGCGGCGTTCAAGTCCCAAAGAAATCTATTGCGATCTATGAAAATACATAAAGGAAAGGTCGTCAAGCTTCAACAGCAGTACGACTCGGGTTTCTCGTCAAGTTAACGCCAACACGACGTGCTTGAATCGTACCGAAGCTCGGGGGCTTGGCCTGTTGCGCCGTACGCCTCTCACGGAGGTGCTTGATCACCGTCGCCTTCATCGCGAACTTGATCCAGTCCAATGGGATAAACCACACGATATTCTGTGGGGAGGCATTCATCGGTCTGTTTGCGCAGACGCTCGCTAGGAAGTACGAACCCAGACCTAGGTGATGCCGATCCAGCCGCCGCTGATACTGTGGATGTTGGTGAAGCCAAGGTTTGCGAAGGCCGCGATGATACTCGAGATGAGCTGGGCGCCGCAGAAGGCTCCAATCAGCGCTGTGGACGGGCGCTCCATGAAGAAAAATCCATGGGAACGTGTGACGAAGATGAGGGCCTGCGGGATGATTGCGACTTGTAGATAGACCACCATATTCAGTTGTTAGTCGTTATACTGGACGGGGAAGCCGCCGAGGGCCACGCCAAATTTGTCTTGGAAGAAGGTGGTTTCGAGGATGACAACTGCGAAGCTCACACTGGGATGGAACATCGTGAGCGAAGGTAACTCAGGGATATTGGCCATTGAGAGTATTACTTGGACGCGCAGGACGAGCCCATGCGACAACAAGCTGTTAAGCGGCCGTAATTGAAAGGTCTGCCGGTACGAGCATTCAAGAAGGTTTTCCAACAAGCTTCACTTGCTCCGAAATGTTTTCGGTTTGCTTGATGCTAATTGGGGCTGACTGACTCGCGCCAGACTATTGCTGGAGTCCATTCCGTGAAGCCCAACTTGAAGAGTGGTGGTTTTCCGACGGATCAGCGTACTGAGAGTATGAATTAGACGCTGGAGGGGCCGGGAGGGCGATTAGCTATTCGACAGTTCAACGACCATGCGACAACAACGGCTGATTTGTGGCCGAAATTTAAAGACCTACTAGTACACCATTACCGAGCTGTATGGAACGACCAGCATAGGTTGAAAAATCAAGGCCAGGTCGAATATTTACGTGGTGGCCCTCCTTGTTATGGACGACAGAGCCAAATATAGTCGAGTCCCGATTTGGGCCGACTCCGGTATCGTCGATAAGCATATCATCCCCTGTCGGGCAACACAACGCTGCAGCTTCCTGTGTCGGAACCTTCGACCCTGGAAGATTCAAAACCATTTATTAAACATCTTTTTTGGCCTCGTAGATCTCTTGGTCCGCATGCGATATCGCGATTGACCATATGCTCTATGACTCGGAAGGTGCAACGGGGGCAAGTCGGGTTCGGCCGACAGGCTCATTTTGAAGCCAGTGCGGCACTCGTTCCGTGCCAACGTGAAGGCTCGACAAAACCCAATCGGCCGAGCCCAGCTCATATAAAATTAACGGCAAGGAAGAGACTCTCTTTTCATTCACACTCTTCCGCCTAATCGCGTGGCAGCATTGCGCCATTGGAGTTGCGTTGGAGCTCGTTGGAGCGAAGTGACTCGTCATCGCTCTTGTCCTTTACCAATCAATTTGGGCGCAGCATATAAAGAACTTCAAATCGACGATAATCTGGCCTGAAAGCTCAACCACACCATGGAATTCCAGCCGCGCCCACGTCTCCCACTCCGAGTTTCATCGACCAGTGCAGCTCCTCTCGTCCGGGCGTTGAAACGGCCCAGGGTTCCGACATACGTCTGGCCCGCCCTTTTCACCGCCCTCGGAGGTTTCTTATGGGGATTTGACACCGGAAGGTTGGTCTATTCCTCGAATTTTTATCATCCCAGTGGCTAACGGAAGCGCTCCAGTATCGGACCGATTATCGTAATGGCTCAATTCGAAGAGCAGTTTGGGTCTATCTCAGCAACAGTTCAAGGTCTTTTTGTCTCGTCAATCATCGCGACGGCCGCGCTCTCCTCTATGTTTTCTGGGGCGTTGTCGGATCGCATTTCCCGCACATATACGATCTCGCTCGGAGCATTCATCTTCTCCGCGGGATGCGCCATCGCATGCTCTGCGAGAGCGCTGCCGCAACTGTTTATTGGACGCTGTATCACGGGTTTCGGCGAGGGTATTTTCATATCGAGTATAACGGTCTATGTTATCGAAATATCTCCCGCGTCGAAGCGCGGACGCAACATGACCGTTGTTCAGCTCTTCAACACTGTCGGTGTCGCTTCAGGTGGATACTTTGTTTTTCGCGGTATACTAAGATTTTAACAACCATACAAGGATACTTTACGTGCTTTGGCACCGTCAAACACGCGGGCAGCTTCTCCTGGAGGCTACCATTAGGTCTCCAAGCCGTTGTCGCCATAATACTCGCCATCGGGACCCCCTTCTTTCCCCACTCCCCACATTGGCTTCTGAGCGTTCAGCGTCCAGCCGACGCCGAGGCCGCCACTGTCATGCTGGGGCTCCAACTTACCGAAATTCGTAAGCAGGGAGAGGCCGACCGACCTGCCACGGTGGTTGCAAAACAGACTTTAAAGCAACAGGCAAAAGCGCTGTGGTCGAAGGATGTCCGCTTCCGCACTTTCTTCGGTCTATTCCTGATGGGAATGCAGCAGGTACGTCTTGACTGTTTCATTGGATCAGTCCTAACGAGTACTGTAGGCATGCGGGATCGATGCAGTCCTCTATGTGAGTCGGCGCTTTCCATCTCGTTCTCATATTCTAATGTTCTCTACAGTATGCCCCAGTTCTTTTCCAACAAGCAGGTCTGTCCAGCACCTCTGCGTCCTTCCTGGCATCAGGAGTGTCCGGAATTGTCATGGTAGTTCTTACTGCCGGGTCTCTATTCTTCCAGGACAAATGTATGTTTTCCCTCCCAGTTCATCTCCTCCATATGCTCACCCCCACCCAGGGGCCCGTCGCACTCAGATGATTGGCGGCGGTTCAGTCATCGCCGGTACCATGCTCGTCATGGGTGCTCTGTACGCGTCCAATGCGGCACAGACGCAAAGCGGCAAGCGCACACTGATTGCGCTCATCTACGTGTTCATCGCGGCATTCATCTCCAGCTGGGCGGTCGTCATCCGTGTCATCGCTAGCGAGATACAGCCCAAGCGCACCCGCGCGCCCGCCACGAGCCTCGCGCAGTGTTTCAGCTGGGTGGGTCTTCCCCCTTCTCCGCTAATTCTCTTTGACTGACCCTGTTCATCATCTTTCCTCTAGGCAATCAACTGGGTCATCGCCTTCTCGACGCCGCTGTTCCTCGCCCGCTCCAGCTCGGGACCCTACTTCATGTTCGGCATCTGTTCGCTGGTGACGGTATTGGTCTGCGCTGTCTTCCAGCCCGAGACCAAGGGCATCAGCCTCGATGCGCTCGATCAGGGGTTCCAAGAGACCAAGCTGCAGTCTGCGGTGAAGCGGTACTTTGGGGCGAAAGCTGGTCAGTCGACAGCGATCGAGCTGGTTCAGCCGGTGAACTCGTAGCTTCAGTATCAACTGTTGTTAAGTTGGAAGTCTCCCGCGAGTTGCGGGACTCGCAAGTGCACAAACTGAAGGCGGAGGAGCCGGAGGAAGGTGGCAGACGAACGCCACGAAATGGTTGGGCCTCTTCGAGGTGTCCTGTGCTATGAAAAATGTCCGCGCTTTACTGTACTTAATTAGACCGCTATCATCAATGCTGCAAGTCTCAACTTTTTCCATACGAACTTAACGAAATAATCGCGTAATTATGCTGTTGATTTGGCCAATGTTTGGCCTTGTTGATTTGGCCAATGTTTGGCTCCGCCCTCTAAATCAATCGCAGCACACTTTATTTTTCCTGTCCTCAACCACCATGTCGCTCACCTGCGATCTGACTCTTTGTTTGACGAGTCTCCCTCAGGTGAGGCGTCTCATACCACCTCATCTTCACATGTACATACGAACGCACGCGACGACGACAAACTAAATAGGGACATCAGACCTTCGGGCATGTTGATCCTCTGGAATCCGATAGTAGAAACATATTCTGAGCTCCTTTCTTTCTTTCCCTGCCCCTCCTCCCGTTGAAGAATACGAACTAACCCGTTTTCAGGTACATCTTGTTCGGCGGCACATCTTTTTAGCTTCAGTATAACCACAGGCTGCATGTTTTACCCTGTAATTTTATGAACCAGAGTTCGCCATTCGTTCATCGTATTGCATTTTCTGTTCACCGTCTAGCGTTTTTTTTCCTCTTTCACCTCGAGGAAGCGCGCGCCACTCTCTATTTTAACCATCGAGCCCATGGACTCACATCTGGCACCTCAGCGTTACACGGGCATGCGGACCGCGAGTCCTCGAATCCTATACGCGTCGAGCCATGTTCGCATTCCATCGGCAACCCCTCAAAGCCCTCTACTTGACTTACTTCTCGCGACGGCTCTCTTCATTAGACTTCCCTTTTGGTTGTTCATGGCGGCCATCCCAGCTCTTCGTCCTCGCCGTTCTTGGCCTTTTCGTCGGGCTTTGATTCTACATGGCATGAAGGCATTCGTGGCGCTCTTCTTCGACATCGGCTTTCCTGTCAGCGTGGCCCAAGACCCGGAACTCATCGCTTCTTCATCGACCGCAAACGAGACGGGGTTCACTGGGGTAGATCCTCTCGCTGAGCAGCAGATAGTGAGCGAGTTGAGGGAGCTCGCCGCTCGCAACAACGTACGGGCCCTCCGGAGATTCGTTTCGGAGATTCGACCCCAAGAGGGAACCGGGTGCGCCATTCCGCATGCACTTCGCCGCGTAGAACACCGGGTCCTCGGGCGAAGAGGTCGTATCAAGAGCTTTGTAAACCTTTGCAAACCCGCCTTTCCTCGTTCTGGAATGAGCTTCTTCTTCCATCGTTAATAAACCACTCTTTTTTTCACGGCGCAAACGTGCGGAAATTATTTGAATCATTTCCAGTAATAACGTTCGGCACTCTTTGAACGTGAGCCTCGAGTCTAAGTTTATTTACAGAGCTCGACAAACTTAAGCTGGATTAAATATTTCTTTGGTATGATCATGTGAGAGGAGGGGGTTGTACAATGAGGCAGAGGACTGTGAAATCCCGAGAGTTTCCACCAGATTAGAATTCCACATGTTTTTAAAAAATTATGCAAAGCCGATGAACATACTTGATATTCCCATTGTGCACTCCTCACAAGCACTGGGAATAATAGGCTACAGAAACAATGAGGCTAAGAATATGGCGGCAAATTGAAACATACCATTGAGGACGGTGCAGGTGAAGGGCGACACGCACTGGGAAGACGATGAGCACTCCGCACTATTGGAAACTTAGGCTTACAGCTGTTGCCCCTATCCAACCAATACCCCCGCACTGACCCCATTCAGCAACGGTCCCAGAGGAGGGAGTGCCTGTCGGTGGGGCAGTCGGCGTGGTAGTCGTTGTCGGCCCCGTGCTGGTTGTCGGGCCAGCTGGGGCGCCGCCTGCACCCCCTGGGATGATGCCAAACCACTTCAAATCCTCGTTCCCCTGGACCTCTTCAGCTGAAGCAATGCATGAGTTGAGCTCAACCTCACTTGTATCGGGACCGTATGACCGACGTTCGTCGCTAGAATACCCTGGAGATTCGGGCCGTAGATCGACTTTGTGTAGCCGGAGAGCGGGGTGTTCTGCAGCACCTGCGTCGGCGCGGCGGCGTTATACCCGAAGATGCCGGCCCACTCCTTGATCTCCTCCCCTAGGTTCTCGGGGAGGAGCGTGGTGTCAATGGTTCCGTGATATTCCTGTACCCGCTTCAAAAGTACTACAGTGAAGAATGCGGTTAGCGTACCTGAATGGGTGGGTACCCGCCGGTGTAGCCGGGGAACATCGCGCGCACGACGGAGGTCCACTGAGCGGAGGTCGCAGAGACCTGGCCCTCGGCGCAGGAGGAGTTCCATGCGTCAACGCCGCCAAAATTAGACACAAAGCAGCCAGCAGCGACGCCAGAATAGACTGTCGCCCCACTCCAGATTTCGGGGTAAGTTGCGCAGAGGACGTTGGTCATCATCGCTATTATATGGGAGGTTACTGGCAAGAAAGAAACCGAAGCGAATGAACGAACCTCCCGATGATGAGCCGGTGACAAAGATGCGACTGGGGTTTGCGCCGTAGGTAGCGATAGCGTAGCTGGCCATACTAGCGATTCCATTACTGTCGCCACCGCCATTGTGGGTGAGTGTAGCCTTCGAACTGACGTCCCAGCACGTCCCAGAGTTGGGCGAGCTCGGATAAATAACGATAAAGCCGTAGGTATCCGCCAGCTGGGCGTAGGGTGAGCCGGTGAAGTATCCCGGCCCTGTAACTGTGCACTCGTGGATGGCGACAATGACGGCGGGGTTGGCAGTGACAGTGGTCGGCTTGTAAACGTACATCCCGACATTGGTCGGGTTGGTCCCGAAATTGGTGATCTGCTGGAGCGTTGAGGTCAAACCAGAAACAAGTCCCGACCAGAGTAACAGTAGAGTCGAGGCGAGCAGCGTCCGAGGAAAGGCGGCCATGGCGAATAATAAACAACAAGTGCTGGCCGGCTTTTTTATACGCGTTCCAGGTTAGAACCTCGGGAAGAAACAAGGTCGCATGATACCATGGTACCACGGGGAAATGCATGAAAGCCAAAATTGAGGAAGTCTTGAACGACGGAGTTTTTTGCGCCGCGCTCGCAGTAATTTTAGAACCACGAGGCAGGCAGACAAGAGGGTCCAGAATTAGTACATATATATTTGGCTCCAGTGGAATCCGACTTTGGCCCGAGTTTAACTTTTGCGGCCCCAAAGAAATTCGAGCTGTGAACGTGTGGATGAATACGCAAAAGCGCAAGCCTGAGGGATATGGCAAAATCACAGTCCGCGAGGGAACAAGAGGGAAGAGTGGCAAATGCCGTCGCGGAGGAAGGAGAACTTGAACGAGATGAAAGATGGTGAGCCCAATTGAATTGTTCAGCGTCCGGACGAAGTAGTACTTACGCTCAAAAGTGACGCATGACTCGGACGTTGTGACGATGCGGTGATTTGAGCCGGAGCGTACTGCTGCTATAATCGACATGGCCAGATGGATTGGAGAGGTTCTGCGTTGAGCGAGTCGAGTCCGTGATTCAGTTTCGGTCAAGGAACTTGAATATATTTTCGCAGCCATTCCAATACACACCATATATAATCACACAATCCGATCATTCGAGGACTTCCTCCGTTCTTTCTATCCCTCTCTCTTCCGACTTCTCGCTCAGCACCGCGCCGTCCGCCCGTTGTAGTTCTAGAGGGACTTGTTGTTCCTCTCGAAACTCGTTCCACTTCACAAGCGTATTCCACACTGGCTCGCCCGTAGTCGAATCTCGCGCAGCGAACCCGACTGGAATCGTGCTCACCACGATTCCCAAACACCAAGAAGAGACCAAGGAGAATCACACGAAAGTAACAATAAGACCCTCTTGTGGGGAGGTGGATTCGTAGAGCAAAGATACGTAGAGCGGGATGATAGAAAGAGGAAAGCTAGCCTAAGTGTATGTATGTTTGGCAGCGCCAATGTAAGTGATGTGAGTGACGTGTGGGAATGATGTAGTAAGCCGCAGGATTACACCCTCCCCGTCCGTAAGAAAAGCCCGTGTCCTCGCCAATGCAACCAGAGAGAGAAAAAATAAGTAAGGTACATACGAATGCTCGCTCGGGTGCGTTAAAAACCTCGTTTGGAGGGAAAAAGCTACCGGCGGCCGCGGGGAGAAGAAGAAGAACCCGTTCCTGCATCCTTCCGCGCGAGCCAAACGTCGAGAGCTTGTGCGTCCTTCAGCTCTTTACCGGCGAGCCATTGTTCGTCTTCATTTCCGTACCCGGCCCAGCGGACGAGGTATTGTCGGCCTCGGCCTCGGGGGCGTTCATCAATGATCTCGGAGATCTCCCATTCCTTCTCGCCGTCGCCGGTAACGATGGGACCGGGGCGAGGTAGTTGTCGATCCGGGAATAGGTCGGGGTCGTTCTCGATGTAAGGTTGGACCTCAGAGGTGTGGAAAACCGGGAAGATGTCGGGTTGGGAGGAGACGTCCAAGGTAACAGTTGAACATTCCCTGTGAACGGCGGTGATAGTAAACGGCCCATCAAAACGAGGCATGAACTTAGCGCATCGCCCTGTGCCCGCACGCAGATACTGGCCCCGCCGATTCTCGGTGTTCAACTTCACCCTGTCGCCGACCTTGTAATCCGGGTCCGGGGCGCGGTCCTTGTTAGCCTGGTGGGCCTGTGAAATTTTAGCCGCCAGGAGGTTGTCCTGGGCATCCAGTACGTCGAGCTCGAGTTGAGCAATGATCTCACGGGCCGACGTCTCCTCGGCTGTTACTGAGGTCGTATTCGGAACCGCGATTGGTGGGATTATTCGAGGTGAGCGGCCCATGCGTAACTGAAACCCAGAATATCCGGTAGATTTGTTCACAGTATTCATTAAATGGAAACGCACACGCGGTAGGGCACGGACCCATCCAGACTGGTTACGTGCGACGTGGTAACGAAGACATTGGTTGAGGGTTTTGTTCGTGCGTTCGCTCGCCCCATCAGTCTCAGGGTGGAACGCGGTTGACAGTTTGAGTTTTACGCCCGTAAGTTTGTGCAACGCAGCCCAGAATTTCGAGACGAAGAGTTTGTCTCGATCGGAAATAATTTCCAGGGGTAGTCCGTTCTCGCAATACCACTTGTCAAAGAACAGTGTGGCGAAGTCCTCAGCAGTGATGTTCGTACGCGTCGCTGCCAGCTGGAAATCAGAGCCCATTCGGTCGGTAAAGGTTGCAATGCAGTTCTTTCCCTCGTCTTCGGGTAGGGGGCCGACAAAGTCAATGGCCACCGAGTCACCCCGTCCGTCGGGTACCGGTAGAGGGTGCAAGGGCCCGGCGCGTTTCGATGTGGTCGATTTGTTCCGTTGGCAATCGACACATGAAGGAATGTAGGCATCCTCCAAGTTACGCCTCATGTTTGGCCAATAATATTCGTCGCGGAGCGATTTGTACGATTTGTCAAAACCGAAGTGGCCGAGGGCGTCGTGAGCGAGTCGGTACAATGTCTCGCGAGCGTTCCCAGCGTTCGGAATGAGCAGGCGTGAGCCGATGTACCACAAGCCGTTCTCGAGTCGGAGACCTGGAATGCTCTCCGAGACAGTATTGAACTTGGAGCACCAAGGGTCGGTTGTATAACCTTCCTTGATTGATTTCACGAATTTGTCGTCTATATCGATGGACATGGTTGCACATGCGGGCGCGACCGAGCGTATGCGAGTTCGCGCGAGGCAGCGCGCTGCCCAGATAGGGGAGTCGGTAGTAGGGCAGTATAGGGCAGCTACCACATTTATGTCGTCCTCCTCAAAGGGAGCGGTGGCCTTGAGTTCTGCCTCCGTGCTGTCCACAAAATCGGTGCGGGAAAGGGCATCGGCAACCGTATTGTCCTCGCCTTTAACGTAAATGATCTTGGCGTCGAACTGCGCCATAAATTCCATCCAACGTGCCTGCCTCTGTGAGAGGTCTTTCTGAGAATTGAAATTTTCAAGGGTGCGATGGTCGGTGTAGATATAAATTGGGGAGCCAATCAAGTCTGAGCGCCAGCGCCGAAGCGCGCGCATAATTGCCAGTAATTCCTTTTCATGTACGGGGTAATTTAATTCAGCCCCCTTGAAAGTCATGGAGTCGAAGGCGACCGGGCGGGCGGTCTCCCAGGTCTCACCAAAGGACAGAATGGCGCCAGAGCGTAAGTTGCTCGCGTCGGTTGTAACAAAAATCTTGTTGTCGCCCATGTTTTCGTGGTCGATTACCGTCAGGCAATCCGCCCCCGTTACGAGTTCCTTTATTTTATCAAAAGCAGCCTGGTGCTCCCGTTCCCATTCCGGGAAGCACTTATCCGCTTCCTTGGTAGTCAACTCTGTCAGGACCTTGGTGTGGTCCGCCAAATTGGGGAGAAATTGTGCGAGGTACCGCACCAAGCCCAGAAAAGCGCGCACGTTGGTCGACGACCGCGGTGTCGGCCAGTGCACGATACGTTCAATCTTCGAGCGATCAGCCTCAATGCCGCGGCGCGAGATGTGATGACCAAGGAAGTCAATCTCGAGCTGGAAAAGCCTAGTCTTCAGTTTGTTGCAGTAAAGCCCGTGTTTCTTAAGGGCTTCGAAAACAATTTCTACATGTTTTATGTGTTCCTCAACGGTATCCGACCAGATCACAATATCGTCGAGATAGACATGGCAAATTTTGCCTATGTGTTCGCGGAGCGCAGCGGTGACTCGCCGCTGTTGGACTGACGGGGCGTTACGAAGGCCCTGTGGCATGACAAGCCACTCATACAAGCCCAGGGGTGTATTCACGGCGGTGTATTTCACCGAGTCGGGATGCAAACGGGTTTGAAAAAAACTATCGGTAAAATCAATGGTGGACCAAATTTTGCCCTTCGCGCAGTCAGCCAGAATATCATCGACACGCGGAAGGGGGAACACATCATGTATCGTGTTGGCGTTTAATTCCCGGAAATCATTGACCCATCGGGGTAGGACCAGTTTGTTGCTCTTTGGGATCAGAAACGCAGGCGAAGCAAAAGGGGAACTAGACGGGCGGATGCGTCCCGCATCAAGGTGCGTCTTTATCAAGATTTGCCAGGCTTCTTTGTACTTGCGTGGACTCTGGTAGTTACGGTTCGATATCGACTTGTAAGCATCTTTCATTTTTATTTCGCAAACAATATCTGTTGGAAGGTCATCTACGTGGGGGATCGGCTCGAAGATGTGTTTGTAACGTTCCTTGAGATCATCGCCCAGCGCCTCATAGCGTTCGAGTTCAGACAACGTCTCAATGCGCGCACGCACAGCGGCCACGACGTCGACATCCTTTACTGTCTCGAACAAGGCACGGTCGGTTAGCGACTGCAAGCGTGCGGTGCACACGGACTTGAGCTCTTTCGCCAATGCCTGATGGTCGACCTTGGTTTTCTTCAGCTTATCGCGGAGTTTTACCAGTGGAGGCTTAGGCGGAGGAGGCGGCGTGGGGTTCAAAAGATTATAATTGACACGTTTGTCTACAACGGTACGAGCTTCATGATCAACAACAATATGGTTTCTAGTTAAAAACGGCAGTCCAAGGATGACATCGGCGCAGAGGCCGGGTGCGATGAGCGCACGTACAGTATTTGTTTCGTATCGTAGGTCGGTAGAGAGTGCACAGAAATTTACATACTCAGTCAAAACAACTTCACGGGTCTTCGAGTCGTCCATCGCGACACCAACAGGTTCAGGTTTGTGCAAAAGAAATCGGCGGAGGCCCAGGCGTTCCACGGTGCGCGGGTGGATCAAGACTAGATGGGCTCCATTGTCAATCAGCCCCCGTAGGTGAATAGGGAGAGTAGAGAGGGGCCCTTCCATGCGGAAGTCCCAGAAGAGGTGGGGGGTAGAGTGGGCATTACTCACGTTACGCGTCGACAGGTCCGAGTCGTCACCGTCCTCGATGTCGGGGAAGACAGCGGCGACGAAGTGCGCCTCGGGAACGACAGCGGCGGCGGGAGCGACGGCGGCGGAGGGGTTGCTGTTCGGGTTGTACGACTCGGCGGCGCGCAGCTGGTCGGCAGTGAGGGCCGCCCGTTGCGCGTTGATGACCGCCTGCGTTACCGGTTTGTAGGTGCCGACGGTGACGGGGAAATCGCAGGACTTGTTCCAGCCGCGGTGGGTTACGAACGCACGGCGGCAACGGCGACATCCATAATTGGCGTCGAGCAGTTTCTGCTCCTCAGCGGTGAGCTTGGGCGTCATGCCGGGTTTGGAGGGAGCGGCGGAAGAGGAGGAATTGGCGGGAGGGTTGTTTTCGCGGTTGCGCTTGCGCTCGCGCTCGCCGTCATTGGTGGCGTTGCGTTTGCGTTCGCGCTGCTCCGCGATCGCGTTGAGCCGATTGCCGGTACGGATGCGCGCCTCGTCGACGCGAACGACCTCGACAAGCCAGTCACGGAAGACCTCTTCGGTCTTGACAGCGGTGTCGTCGTCGCAGTCCTCCTGGAGCTCCGGAAGCATGTTTGCCTCCAATTGCGCGCGGAGACGTTCATCGGAAAAGAAATGGGGTGTATCGGACAGGAGGGAGTTCGTAGCACGTACTGCGGTCGCGAAGCGGTGGAAGGTCTCGTTGGCGCCCTGGCGGCGATTACACATCTCGATGCGAAGAGTGCGGTCCCATCCCTTGGGCAGGAATTCGGCGCGGAGGGCGGTCATGATTTCTGGAAAAGTCATAGCAAGGAGCTTCGTGCGTTCTTCGGGAATACGGAAATACTGTGTTACCCGGAAGTCCTTGAAGCACCCTAGAGCGTGCGAGGCCTGCTCTTTTTCAGTGAGGCTCTTGCGAGCGGCGAAGTTCTCGAACGCGATCTCGAAATCGCGGAGCACGGCCTGCGTGAGGTCGCCAGAGGTTACGACAGGGGCCTTGGAGCCCATTTCCTCGACAGTGGCTTTGTTGGACATGATATCGGTGAGGCGTTGAGGAAGACGAATGGAGTCGGAGGACGAGTCTGAATCGGAAAAGCGGGAAACGGGTGGTGGCAAGTGCAGGGAAGATTCCAGAGAGTTCGGTGACGCGGCCGGTGACACAATTGGTGACACAACCGGTGACGCAATTGTCGACGTGGGCTCCGAGGGAGTGAGCGGGGGAAGGGAGTCGGGCGACGTGGAGGGCGGTAAGGGCGGCTCGCGTATCGGCGAGAGACCGTTAACAGCCGCCTGGAGGCGGGTGGTCAAAGATTGCGGTGTGGACGGTAGTCGTCGCGCCAGTGCTGATGACGTGGCGGTGGAACAGAAAAAATTCGGCTAACGTTGCCTAAAAAGGCGGGCGTTAGGTCGGTAGGGACGGTAGGGGACAGTGGGGGTCGGTTTGGGACGGTTTACGGTTCACGGGCGATCTCGTACAACGAGGTTCGTCCGGCGGGGTGGGTTTTTATAACACAAAAGAATTGATATTGTTAAAAAAATGGAATCGTGCTCACCACGATTCCCAAACACCAAGAAGAGACCAAGGAGAATCACACGAAAGTAACAATAAGACCCTCTTGTGGGGAGGTGGATTCGTAGAGCAAAGATACGTAGAGCGGGATGATAGAAAGAGGAAAGCTAGCCTAAGTGTATGTATGTTTGGCAGCGCCAATGTAAGTGATGTGAGTGACGTGTGGGAATGATGTAGTAAGCCGCAGGATTACACCGACAAGTCCTATAGCCATTACACCTCCTGTTCCAGTGCTAGCTCCCTCCGTATACGCACGTTCTCCTCGAATCACCAGGAATGTGACAATCCAATAGACAGAGAGTTCAAGGACAAAGATGACGAGGATGCCTACGCTGGTCGACGCAAGCGTGACTGCGGCGGAGGCAAACCCTTCTGCGGCCGTTGGCGCGTTGTACACGCAGTCATTGGAGACCATCGCAATAGGAAAGAGGCTGAATGCGACGAAGTGGACGAGGAGGAGGTACTGTCCCTTCGGCGAAGGGCTATCACTGGGTTTGGCAGGTTTGGCATATCCATGGTCGTAAAGGTATTTCACACCGCGATCGATGAAATATTCCGCGGCCTTGTCTGTGAAGTACCAGAACAGGGTGACGATATAGGCAGACAACCCCAGCCACCAGTACACGGATGACAGGAGCGATGCCTGCCACTGCAAATGGGCGATAACTCCTTCTGAAACTGGAGGCTGGCTGAGGATAATTCCCTCCAGCGCCAGCAGGTAAAGAAAGGCAAAGATGGAAAGCCGCGCGGAAATCATGAATTTGCAGGACCAGGCGGCGAGTCGTTTGGCTTTGATCCAGATAATGAGGATTGGGCCAAAGAGAACCAGTGGTGGCCCTAGAAGAACAGCGACTGTGGATATAATGATGCTTGGAGGACCCGGTATGTCCCGAGCAAAACATCCGTGTCACTGGGCCGTATGACAGAGGCAAACCCGACCGCCGTGAATGCGACCATGAAGTACATTCCCAAGACTTCGATGTCACAAACGCGGCTGCGGGACTCCCGCAGTGGATCGTTCTCGGGAATAACAGATTCTTCGTCGTCGGGTCGTCGCGAAGTCCCTGTATTTTGACTATCTTCCTCCTCGGGTGTGGGGCTGTCATTCCGCGAGGGAATAACCACAAGGAGGATCCGCACGAAGGCGAATATGACAATGCCATGTAGGTAGTATTTAACGAGGGAGGATAGGAATGGGCTGGTTTTGAGGTTTGCGACGCGCGTCGCATACCCAATCAAAAGGAGGTACAGCAAACTCAGTACCGCCTTGGTGTTCCTCATTGAGGCAAGGAGGAGGAATAAATTATACTGGTGTGAATGAAGGTTGGCATGATTACAATCTTGGAATAGCAGATGCTATCATCGCGTCGCACCAGAGAAAGTTGCGAAATGTGCGCAGGGCTATAAAATGATCTTAATAAGCAAATGTTCGGTTTGCACTGGTTGGAAGATTCAAGTTTTTCAGAAGAATTTTTGGTGAAAAATGTCGTTTGGTTTTCAGACATTTTTCACTGAAAAAGTAGCTGAAAAATTTGAAAATTTTTCACCATTTCTTGAGCCTAAGGTGAAAAATTTAAAAGAAAGTTTGAAAGTGGTGAAAAAAGTTTAAATTTTTCACCACTATTTTCAGTGAAAAATGTCTGAAAAACAAACAACATTTTTCACTGAAAATTCTACTGAAAAACTTAAATTTCCCAACCAGTGTTGCGGTAGAAGTTGTAACGACATCCAGTTCCTAATCAACGACGCCCTGGGAATCTGCACTTTTCTCGGTCTCAGCCTGTTCCTCTGCGTTGACAGCCAACTTGTGGTCCGACTGTGAGCTATCCGCTTCTTGTTCCTCCCATCTCTTATTCCACTTCGAAAATGTTTTCCACACTGGTTGTCCCGTTCTCGTATCGCGAACAGCGAATGCGACCATAGAAATCGCCATGACATCTGCGGGGGAAGAACGGTCCTCCTCGGCCGAGCGTCGACTGATGCAATAATAATATGTCCAATAGAGCGCGAGGTCGAAAAGGAAGATCGAGAGGATGGTGACGGTGTTCAACACAATAAGAAGGGCGGTGGAAGTAAGCCCTTCTTGAATGGATGGAGTGTTATTTACGTAGCCATTGCATATCATCGCAAGTGGGACGATGAAGCTTGCCACCAAATCGACGACAGGATGGATTTTGGAGCCATGCCCAACAGCGGTTGTCGGTTTAGCAGCCTTAACCAATCCGTGGTCGCGGAGATATTTCTTCCCTCGGTGGAGGAAATATACCCCAACTTGGTCCGTGAAGAAGCACAAAAGGGTGAGGGGGTAGGCACTGCAGCCTAGCCAGTCGAAGAAAGGAGACAGAAGTGATGCCTGCCAGGCTAAATGGGCAAGGACTGTTTCAGTCGCTGGTGGCCGGAAGAGGAGGATTCCCTCTACAGCTAGTAGATAGACAAAGACAGCGATGATTATCCGTCTGCAAATTGTAAAGTTGTACCAGAGGCTTTTGTGCTCATCGCCGATCTGTGTGACCTTGATCCAGAGAATGATGATGGGCGCAAAGATAACCAGCGCCGGCCCCAGAAGAACGGCTGCCGTACGTACGACGACCCGCGTCAGGACCTGATATGCCCCAAGAAGAACGCCAGTTCGTGCTGGACGTACCGCGGCTGCAGTGACGAACAGTGAGGCTGCGACCAAGGACAAGAGTATCGCCCTGAGGACGAATATCTGTTCGCAGAAGGGCTCCGTATCATCTGGATCACTGTCTGGCGAGTGAATGAGGGACTCTTCATCGTGAGGCCGTCGTGCGGGCGCTGGGTCTGGCTCTGGAACGCGCTCGTCCTCAGATAACGCCTGATCCAGCGGGGTAATAACGACGGTCTGAACGAGTCCTAGCAGCGTGATGCCGACCATCAAATATAGGTAGACAGTGAACAAGTAAGAGAAGAACGCCTTGACACTGAGGTATCCAAGCATTGCATATCCAAGAAAGAAAAAATAGAGAACCGTCAGTACGGCTTTAGTAGATTTCCGCATCAGCGTGAAGGACAAGAGGAAGGGAAAGTTGATGCAATCACATCCTTTATAAACCATCATAATTGATCCGGAGGGATGATCCGGCGGCGGATTGGAGTTGGCCGCTTTCGTTTCTTTTCCTTCCAATCCTTGCCAATTCGGGAATTCCGGCTCCCATCCAGAATCGGAGACGTACCATGCCATGGTACGCGGCGCCGAACCAACGCCAGCAAGAACCCTAGATACTATGATCGAAAACAAAGGTTGAACACTGAATCACGTTGAAAAAATCAGAGTCAAATTCAACAGTGAGGAATTCGAATTCAGGTTTAATTCGAGTACAGGAATTCAGAAGAAAGAACTACATATCGCCTGGTCATCTGAGTTAACCACTCACGACGCTTTGAGTGTGATCTGAGCAATCCCGTTTTGATAATTGGCCACAAAGGCGCCAGCGTCCACGGGCAATATTGTGGTGGGTTTCAAGACACCGACATTTGGGACCGCGACGGTTTGTGACACCAGGAACCTCGCATTTGGCGCACTAGCGGCTCCGGTCGCACCGTCAGGGGCCGGCGTAATCGTCACAACGACGGTCTGAGTGCTCGGTGTGTAACTGACGGTTGAAAATGCCCCAGCGTCGACGGTTATTAGAGCAGCGATCGGGGCAATGAATACCCGACGTCTGACGGCGTCACGGACTTGAACTTGGACTGCCGGACTCGTCGAGTTGACGATACCGCCGAAAGCCTGCCAACCAAAATCGGGGTGGTTGATGATTGTTGTAGTAGTGCCCATGGCGAGGCCGGAGAAGTTCGGGCTGTGCGTCGGTGAGTTGACGAGATGAGCGCGCCGACAAAGAGCGGAATTCCTTACCCGTAGTCTCCTGAATAGCCGTCCCAGGCGAGCTGTATACTCTAGGTGAGTCCAAGAAAGTGTGGAGTAAAATACTGACCGTGTCGGCGAACGAGTGGAACGACGCAGCCGCGAATCCTCCTGGGTTGATATAAACGGCCTGAATACTGCTATACACGATTCATATACCTTGATCGATATTAGACATAGGACCGCTCAATCCGGCGTGTCCCACGCGCAGAAGGTAATAATCGGTCGGGGATGATTCAAAGGCAGAGAGTAGAGGCAGAGCGTTAAGTCCGCTCCCATAATGGTGTATCTGTCGTTCGATTCTTTCCAGTTTTCCGCCGAAAACGTTGTCCCTAAAAAAACATATCAATGAAGCCGGAACGATCTCTCTTGGACTTTCTGCACCAGTATCGTCGCGCATTTCCGTTATAACCCCAGTGCGGAATCAGTGGTTGATATGCAATTATGGAATTGAGGGCGTTCGTGGCGGTCGTCGTGTCGTTGAAAAATTTGCTCCACATGTAGACCTAAAATTTATAAGGAAGGTTCAATCTCTGGTTTTCGGTCTCACCCCTTCTTGTCCTGTTCTGACGGGCGGCAAGTAAGAACATTCAGGCCGTTGACATGCCGACATCGGCGCCCACTAGGAGAACAACTCACGAGTCCCAGGCCATCTCAGATCCAAACCTGGAGCGGCGGAGAGTGAGTTGTTTCATAGCAGCGAGAAAAAAGGTGACACACGGGAAACGTTCAGTAGACCATAGCGTCCAACGACTCTTCATCTGCGCTTCAACAAAGGTAGCGTTCGCAGTAAGCCCTTCACGCATGAGATCGTCGAGTAGAATCCGGAATATCGTCTCCCCCATGAGGCCATCGGTGTTGAAGCCAACCTGCCGGCTCATCATGGCCTGATAGTCAAACAGGTCAGTGGGAAAAGAGAGACACGTCCACGACGCGTCGAACGAACCTGGACTGTAAGCACCGCTTGGTTTATGTACCACTGCCAAGTGTGGGTCGACACAAGGGCAGGATAGTTTCGTGCAACGCGGTAAAGGGCCACATAGGCAGCCGTGACATGAACATAGTCCTGAGGAAGCTCTTCAGCTTACATCCTCGTGGTTTTCTCGTTATACACACATAGGCACCTGGTAGCGAGAAAATTAATCCTGTCCCTCTCGTTTTTTTTTGCACTCACGATCAGTCAAGAATGAGGCAGCTTGATTCCAGGTGCCGCCGAAGGAAATGTTCGTGGGGTACTTGTAGGTTGGGACCAGCGCGGGTTGAAAGAAGTATACCGACTGCAATTAGAGTTGGAATTAAATATAAACGACCGCAAAGTTACGAGTGCTACCTTTTTCACCGTGGCTATATCGGGGATAGGTTAGGTGGGCATACCCCAGATAAATCGATAAATTTACCGTTGAGATTTTGCACAGATCCCCACAAGGTAAGGTTGATGAACTGCTCCAATTTTACAACCTCTGAGAAGCAGTTAATAATTATTCTGGCCAAGGAGACGGCGTCGAACGAACCGGTAGCAGATGGTTGCACAAATTGTTTCATAGCGCCAGCCAACCAAGATCCGGCTCCGGCTTCGTCACTCAGTCCAGGAATCCAGGCTCTATTGTCGTCCCTCACAGGCGCGTTGACTGACCTGTCGTAGCTATTCCTCATAGTCGGATATTGTCGTTCCTCACAGGGACGTTGACTGACCTGATGATGGAGGGAGATCGCTTGAATGGGTCAGTAGGGTCATTGAACCATTGCTCCGTGGTCTGAACAGGGTTTAGCAACATTCACTGAAGGCACATCGGGCGTACCAGGAAGTTCCCGAGATTTGAAATCGCCTGCGTGGCGCCGTGCGTGACGTAGTAGTGGACTGTTTGCAACGTTCCATCTGCGTAAGTAATCGATAAACGAGACCGGCCCCATGTATTCGCGGTGATCGAGAAACCAACCCATCCAGCTGTTAGCGCGTCGGTGTTGGTCGTCCAGGTCAAAGCCCCAGCGGGAGACACAGTCATGCTCTGCACCGCAGACGAATAATTCAGGAAGAGTTTCCCCACTTGATCAGTCGGCAGGATGTATCCCGGAATTCCCACTGCAACTGGCCGAGAATTTGCCTGAAGGGTAGATTCGATGCCGCGGATGGAGGGTGCTACGCGGAATTCAAGCCCGTATGTCCGTGTCTGCCCAGGCTGGAGTACAAACGACGTCGCAGCATTCCAGGGCGTAACGTTGACCCATTCGTTCTGCGCATAAGCCAGAGTGTGGAATTGCCATTCATACAACCCTGGGAAAATTCACTGAATTGTACGAATACTTTTGGAAAACTTTGAAGAGTCATACCTTCAAAAGTCTGACTCTGATAGAAAGGTGTGGCGCTGGTCGATTCAGGAAGAAAACGCCACCCTTCTAGAGGACTTTTACTGGCTGGCAACACCACCAGGGGTGGTAACGTGCCCAACAATGGGGTCACTTGGACGAAGCCAGCATCCGCTCCGATATAGGGATCAAACAAGGAACAAATGTCATTTGTTTGGGTCGCAGTGCGGCCGGTAAAAATCTGGGCTCGTCAAATATGGATATAACAAAGACGGTGCGTCTTACGTTGTTGAATTCCAACGGTGCACCTAATGCTCCGATTTCAACCGCCACGGTCTGCGAGTTGGTGACATCAAAGAGGAGCTCGATGCCTTTGCTGTCTGATACCCAGCGTCTGGTTATATTTAAAAGGGATGTCGTGGGTAGAGTGGGGCTTAAATTGGCAGCGGCAAGGATGGAGCCAGAGACAGCCTGAGCGGTCAACTTTTTCCGGGCCGTCGAGGAATCCCCACTGATCCAGGTTGTCGTGCCCACTTTACGTGCTGCGGAACCCAGTCAGTACGCGGTTCAGTGGGGAGATCAGTATAGCACGAACCCCGGAAAGTTATGTCACCTGCGAAGCAAACAAATTAACATTTATGGGAACGGACAAACTAACCACAGGTCACCGACCAAGATGATAATTCCCATTGTTTTGGCGTTCAGTCATCCTGAGGAGACGCACAGCGGTAAGAGACAGCAAAACCGAAGCGACATCGAACACACATATCCGTAGGGATAAAATCGAAGGTTGACCCAGCCGGCGAAAGAGAATAGAGTGTTTGGGAGTCTTTGACAAGTTGAACAGAAAATGTCGATGTATTGAAAGACAAAAATCCGTCGGCCAAGCCCAAGGTCCCTGTTTGTCCTGCGGTAAAATGCACATTCAATGCAACGGCAAAGAAAGCGACCAGCATGCTTTTGAGCGTTCCCATCCTGAGGTACTACCAAATGTCAGCCGGAAACAAAATGCAAATATTAATGCCGACCCACAGAAACAGACAGTCGGGAGGACGGAGTGTGAGCCTGCAAGAAAGTCGAAAGCAGCTTTTAAACGGTGCATTTTGTCGCATCTGACCACTCAGGATCCGTTAGAAGCGAGTGAGGCATGCGGAGTGGGTTCGCAACAAAATTAAACCTTTGACGGCATTCCTTGTTTGGGTGAGTTCCTACCTGCCTGGGAAACCTTGCCCCAGCGGCCAGTTAAATAACAGCAGGTCCAGCTTGGCGAGTTGAGATGCCTGGCGAGGCTATGTAATTCTTGAAGTCGGACGGTCCGACTTTCAACGGGACTCCACCCGGAAAACATGCAACTGGTTACTTGAAGCGTCTTCCTCTTTTTCGCTGTGTAACGGGATCTGCCAGAGTGGAGGATTCGAACTCGCGTGTCGTCAGAAGCGTGTCGTCTCAATCATGTTTTCCGATGCCACAAGGTGACAGTTGAACGTGCAAACGGAATCGAGGTGGCCCGGCGGGACGGGTCACCGGAGTGGAGCGGACCGTTGGACGCCGAAGAACCCTTTTCATCGTGAAGAAATATCATTGCAATCGTGGAGCGTATAGTGCGGATAAAAACGTGATGCCCATGTAATGCAGGTACTAAGAGGAAACAATAGAAAATGAATGAATAATGATACAAAGCAGTTGTGGGTGGGGAAGCGAGTGTAGAGGGCGAAATGGTATCGTGCCCGGGAAGATTTCGAATACAGTGTATGGCGCAGCCAGATGTGTTATTAGTCAAGAAATGTGTGATAAGTATGAGTGAATGCTCTGAGCGCTCAAGACCACGACGTGGGCCCGAACGTTCCGGTCTCGGAGACGAGGAGCGGCACGCCCATCGCGTCGTTGGTATTTTGCCAGACCGTGTTCCCCCACCAGTTGATAGTGCTGAACGCGCCGTTCTTGGGGTACACCACGGTGAAGAACATGACGATGAGGGACAGCGCCACGCCCGCGTCGAGCGCCGCAGAGAGGATGTAGTTGTATCTCATCCACCAGCGCTAGTGAATCCGATAATAAATACAAGGAGGTCTGAGAATGGAAAAAATGCGTACGAAATGACGGCGCCGGACAACGAAGTTGAAGATGAAGCCGGTGAGCGCCCAGGCGGCGTAGTTGTACCCGGAGGCGGCGGGGATGGCGCCGACACCGCCGCAGAAGACGGGGATGTTGACGTAGCGCCAATAGGAGAGCGGGTAGCGGCGGGCGAGGAAGTAGAAGGGGATGGGGGCGAGGACACCGAAGAGGAAGCCGAAGAGGAGGGGATTATACCTGAGTAACACCATGTTAGAGACGCTCGGGACTAAAGAGAGAATAGAGAACGTACAGGTTTCCTGGGCCGAAGAGACGTGAAGGCCCAATATCTCCCCAGGTCACAGAAGCCGTCGCAAAGACATTGGTCGACGGGCACACGAGGCTGTCGGGGGCGTCGGGCGTGCAGATTCCAGCGATGTTGCCGAACATCCAGCTCTGCACGGCGGTGACGACAAAGCAGGTGATGACACCGGCGACGAGCTGGATAGTGAACATCATGCGTGGGGGGACCTTCATGTAGTGGCCGAGCTTCAGATCGCCAGCGAACTGAATCGCCTGCGTAGTACCGGTGAAGCTTATCGCTTTAAAAACGATGTTGGCGACCGGGCGTCCGGGTACGGCGTACCCCGCAATCATTTCCTCGACGACCTGGAGGTAGACGTTCTGGTTGGTCATAGCCTGGAGCATGGTGAGCGGGATAGCGGCGCAGATGGCGATGAGGAGGGCGAGAACGGCGGCCCAGATGGGGAGTTGGGTTGGGAATATCTCGATGGCGACGAAGATGAAGATCGTGGACACGACGCCCACGGCGAGATACCACCAGACGGGAACCTCGGGATAGCGCTGCATCAAGCGGGAGTGAATGTCGCGCTCGTCCTTCAAGCCGGTGCGGAAGCGACGAGCGATGTCGCGACCAAACCAAACTAAGAGGAAAAATCGTTAGCGCAAGCTTGCAAAGCGATCGAGGGCGCGTACGGAAGGTATGCGTAAAGATCGCGCCAAACGATGCAAAGGCGACAAAGTATGCCATGCAGAGCGCGGCCGTCATGAATATGGGAGAGTAGGCGGCGTACAGCTCCGGGTCGAATTGGCCGTCCTCTCCCATGATCGCAGAGATGTTGTATGGCATCCCGGTGTTGTCAAAAGAGACGTAGGCGGACAACGGGAGGTATGCGGTGAACATGACATTCTTGACTAGTACCTGCTGCGTCAGAAGCCGGAATTTGTGCAAGAAGAAGGGACCCACAATACATGATGGGCACGACAAACCAGAAGCAGATAAGAACGGAAGCTATCGTGTTAGCTTCGCTCCACCACTAAAAGTCTTTAATATAAATTGGCTGGGATGAAAGCAGTAAGGACATACCGGCGTTACGAGTGGCGACCCTATGAGGTACTTGTAAGCAACTTCATACGCGGTGAAACTTGTTCACGTACCGATGAAGCTTATCATGGACCAGTCGAAGGTTACGACGCTCATGCCCAGCCCTGTAAGCGAGCCAAACACCGCGTTGACCCTGGTATTGGTCGGGGCGATCCAGCAGATCCAGTTGAACACGCTAAGAGCGGTGAACAGGTACCCAGGAACCCAGTACCAGACGAAGCTACACGCGCAGACGATGAGGAAGAATCGCTCGCGAGTCATGTGTCCACGATCACGTCTCCCGTAGTTCTTGTGTAGCGTGTTGAAGAGTGCGGAGCTGACCAGCGCGCTGGGCCAGATCATAGACGACGGCCAGATGACGAACTGGCGGAGCATCCCGCCGAGAGAAATTCCAAAGATTTGGGTACCGAGGATGAGGAGGATCTGGTACGCCCAAGAAAGCTTCTGGTGGTAGTACATTTGCTGAGTGGCGAGGACATCCGTGGCATACGCGCCACCGTAGGCGATGTTGATCATGACCGTAATGCAGACGTGCTCCTACAATGAGTGGTGAGATGCGTGCCCTCAGAGTCGAAATTGTTCCAGTAAACGCACCTTGATATTAAAAGGACCCGGGTTGAATGACCAGACGTAGTTCATGGTTTTGAACTGTCTCGTGGGCAGCACCCACTCGAGGAACTTGCCCATTGGGAGGGAAATCAACTGTCCGACGATTCCAGTAATGAAAACCGATGGTGCTGGCGTCGGATGAGAACGCGGTCCGGCACAAAGAGCAAGAGGGAAACATACCCCGATACTCAAAGACTTGGTTCACACCGGCCAACAGGACCGTCAAGAAGATGCCCAAAAACCACCTGAGAGAAAGCGTTAATAAGATACGATGAATATGCAAAATATAATTACATGCGGAATGTGTTGACGGGCATAGACGGGTCGTCGACGACGGAGACTGCCGCTCGCACTTCTGGATACGGGGATTCGCTAAAATGGAGAACACTGAGAAATGGAACCGAACGCAAAACTATAGAAACGTACTCGTCAAATTCAATCGCAGTGGAATTCCTCGATGCTGCTCTCGAGGATCTGCCCGACGACTCGGCATCGACGTCGGAGGCAGCATAAGCAGGATTCTTCTCGGCCGTGGTTCGGATCGATTCGAGGCTGATGGATTTCGCGGGCGGCTTTCTCAAGTCGATATTGCAGTCGTTCAGATGTTCCATCACATAGTCCTCGGGGACGTCAGGGACATTCCGGCGGCGAACATACTGGGGCAGCGCTTCGGTGGAACTGACGTAGGGTTTATAATCGTCCTCCATGGCGGTGAAATTAAGAGGAGGACCGCGAGTCGTTATCGGGAGGGAAGAAAGGGAGGAACCGCGGCGGGGGGTGAGGGTACAGTCCGTCCGGGTCTACAGCAGTTTTAACTGCATCGCTTGTAGGTTCTGAAGCATCACCTATCACATAAGACAATAAGGAGTAGGCGCATGAGACCGACCGATATCCTTGTTCTCTTGTTATGTTCTGCGCTATTGTTCAGCTGTGCACGTCGCCGATGATGTGCCTTAGGAGATGCACGTCACACTCTTTGTTATACGCGGAGTAAAAACTGCGAGCTGGGCAGAAGACGGATATTTATATGCAAGTTCAAGTTGCCCGAGTTGTAGATGATTTTAAAAATCCGAGCGCTCCTTAGAGGAAGCCTCATGAATCACCGGAGCCCCGGAACGTGAGAGTATCGTCCGGAGAAAAGTGCCTAGTATGGGAGGACAAGAAAGCTTGAAGCGAAGCATAAAATTGGATTCTACAATAAGAGCCAATCAGAATCGAGGATGATCGAAATGTAATTGTGTCGCGTTAGGTCGCGTCTTGTGAAATCGCATGGCAGTGAGGTCGACAGTTCCGACGCGACGCTTGGTATAGCGGCAGTCTGAAAGAACCAAAGGGAAGGAAGTCACGGTGAGAGCTTCAAGTTGGTGAGAGAGAGAGAGCGATCAAGGAAAGCACGGACAAATAGAGTTGCCGTCAGCGTGATGACGTTCGGCACTTTTCCTCGAGAAAGTTCCGAATTTTCATGGACTTCGAAGGAAAAATATTAAATCGGCAGCGAAAAGAGGAACGAGTCAGGCCAAGGACCGAACTCGGGCGGCATATCTAGCTCTCTTGTGAGGCTGGAGACATCACACCAAAGATTTCAAACAGAAATCCAGCAGACACTGAAGAAATGTCTTGCTTCTCAAGTCATACTACCGACGAGGATGAACCCCTGAGCTCAGTTGGATGGAATAAAGTTCCAAAAACATAAAAGGGACTTTATAACTTGAACGAAAAAAAAATCGAATTTTGTCAAGAGAAATGATTGCATCGAAATCCCTTCTGAAAAACTCACAGAAGGCCTAAAAATATGTTTGGTGGAAGCGAAGAGGACGGGAGCCTATGGGAGTTTATTCAGCAAATCAACCGAAATTTTATGAGCAGAAAATGCTGAAACGTAACCGTGGGATTCTCGGGCCGTCATGCCGTGCAATATCAGGCGACGGAATGAACCATGCCGCGCGAGGCCGAGTCCTGGATCACTACACCACCTCAAAACATCCGCCTCGGGCGGTACCAGTAAGTCTCTCTGAGCCTTTGTGACCGGTATGAGTCCAATCTCAAGTCCGCGTGTGTCACAGACAACCATTCCAGTTCAAGCGACTCCACTCGGCAATGATTTCGGCAGCGAATTTTTTCTCGCGGATCGTTTACAATGGTTGTCGCTTTCGAAAGGAGCAAGTCTTATGGATGCATTTTCGGAGAGACTCAAAGCTGCAAGTTGTGGGAAGGCAATTTTTAACTTTACGAGTCCTAAAATATCCTTTTTAGGAATCGTTCTCGTGATCGATTTCTCCCCCAGAATTTTTGGCAAATTCAGTATGCGTGACTTTGACTTTGTTTATATTACTTTTAGATGTTGTTTGCTCCATCATCCTCGTGACTTCATAGTTTCTCCACTTCTGACAAGTTGAGGGGACCCGCCTTTGGCGGGTATGTTTTACCGCAAAGACCGAGCTCGCCGGCTTTTGGCCCTCGCTAACGCTCGGGCATCTCGTGGGAAACAACTCGTGACTTATCAGGTGACTTATCAAAAAAGCTGTGTCTTCGTTGGAGTGGGCGGGGATCGAGGTGGCGATGAAGGCCGGCGATCACTCTCGAAGGAGAATCTCTGGCGATGGGTGCGTGGAAAGAAAGATGATGATACCTAATCTACACAAACACAACATGATGTACGGCCATCTATCGGCCATCCCCGGGCACCGCCACCCTCTAGCCGCCTACACCACGCCACCACATGCGCCCACCACCAAAATGGCGCCGTCCCGGCGCCGCGACAAAAAACACCTGCTCACTCAGCACCCGCCACCTCCGCCCCGACTTCCCCCGCCCTCTCCGCCTCCACCGCCTCCATCTCTGCCGCACCCGCCGCCTTCCACCCACCCTCATGCGCCTCCACAAACGCCTTCTGCTCCGCCTCCAAGCGCCCACCCCTCTTCGGAACGAACCCGCGCAAGCGTCGCGAGCTGTAATCACCGTCGAGTACTGCGCCCTGTAGCGTCTCCAGTTTGTAGGAATGAGATATACGTTCCAGAACGCGATACGGCGTCGACCAGTAATGGATAAGTTTCCGAAGCGACTTGAAGGTAAAGTCCCAGATACTCCCCGCGACCTGCACCAACTGCCCCCGTTCGAACACCACCTCCCCCGCCCTCGACGCGATAACCTTGCGATCGAACGCGGCTTTCCTCCCCAGCGCGTACTCGACTCGCTCGGCATACCCGTCTATCCCCTGCTGCGCGACGTAGGCCATATTAGCCTGGTAGTCCGCGTCTGTGGGCGCCTCCAAAGCTTCGGCCAACGGTGTTCGCGGTGTATTCACGACGCGCCCGAGGAAGACCTCCTTCGGAGTGAACTTGATCGACGGAAGAACACGCGAATTCAGAATCCTGACCGCCTCGTCGAGATGTACCGGCCAACTCTGCGGTAACTTTTCCCACGTTGTCGCCTTCCACTCCTCCTCCCCCACATCCGGCGCGCACAGCCTAGCCAACACGTACAGCAGTAATTTGTTCGTGTTCTCCGCGAGCCCGTTGATCCACGGCGAGTACTTCGCAACGACGTGATGTCTTATCCCCCATTCCGTGCAGAAATCCTTCACTTCCTTGCAGTCGAAGTGCGGGCCGCCGTCAGTCATGAACGTCTCGGGGGGAACAAAGTCATGGGATATGTGGTATAGAGAGTCGTTGGTCGTCTTCCCAGTGCCCGCCGTTTTGAATTTGTCGGCCCAGACATGCTGGGAGCAGCAGTCGAGGTATACGCCGAGGGTTTTGTAGCCGCCCTTCCCTTTAGGCATGGAAAGGTAGTCGCCGACCAAGAGCTCCATGGGATGTCGCCGCGTGATAGGGTCGAGGAGTGAGTGTACGTGCTTCGGTCCGAACGCCTTGCACTGGCCGCAATCCCGGATCGCGTCGATGATAATCGCGTCGAGTTTGGGCCTATGAATCTCGTCCGTCAGCAACATTTTGATTGCGTCGCGCCCGAAATGCCCCCGCTCGCCGTGCGCCTTCACCGCCCGCTCCAACGCCTCCTCCCTCGTCACACACTCCCGTTTCGGCCGCCCTCGCACCTTCTGCGCTCCGCCCAATACCCACAGCTTCCCACCCTCAATGAAGAAGTCCTTCGCCTTGTTCTTTGCCCGCTGTCTCTCCCTCGCCGAAGTCCCCATGTCTATCTCCGCCAACGCATCCACCACTTCCAAGAAATACGGGTCCCCCTTGAACCGCTCCCGCAGCGCCATCGTCCCCTCGGGCAACGGTACAATCAGGAACGCGTCCCCCTCCTCCCCTTCACACCCCACCACACACACCTCGTACAAATCCAGCACATCCTCCACCATGAACATGTCGTTCACCAACCCCGCCCTCCCCTCCCAGTCTGGCGTCACCGTCACCTCGTGTCCATCTCCCTCCACCGCCGGCACCCCTTCATACTTCCTGCTCAACGCATCCGCCGCCACATTCGTCGACCCCTTCACGTGCTTCACCGCGACGATATTGAAGCTCGCGAGTCCGTTGTTCCAGCGCTCGTGGTGGCTCGTCTGCTTATCGTTGAGGAGTACGTCGCGCAGTGCACTGCAGTCGGTCTCGATCTTCACCGGTTGGCCCCAGATGACGTTGGAGAACTTGTCTAGCGAAAACCTCAGCGCCGCAAACTCTAGAAGGTGAGGAGCGTAGCGTTGTTCTGTCTGCGACGTCCTCTTCGACGCAAACGCGATTGGGTGCCTCCGTACCACCAGCTTCCCTCCCCGCAACACCGTCTCCATCTCCTGCGACAACACTCCCCCAAATCCCCTCCGGCAACCGTCGCTCGCAACAATGAACGGGTACTCCTTCACCGTCTCAAAGCGCGGCGAACGGCAGACCGGCTCCGACGTCAGCGTCCGCTTCAGCTCCAAGAAGCACCGCTCGTGCTCGTCCGTCCAGAGCGGTGCGAGCTTGAATGACTTCATCACCTGTCTGTACGTTCTCGTCGACACCCCAACTGGCGCCTCCGCCTTCCCCAACAAATCCCGCAACGGCCCTTCCTTAGCGGCGTAGTTTTCGATCAAGTCCCTGAAGTACTGCGTAAGTCCCAGGAAGGATTTGAGGTTAAGCGCGTCCGGCGGCCTCGGCCACTTCACCACCGTCGTCAGCTTCCGCAAGTCGGGCGACACTCCCTTCGGCCCCACCCGCGACCCCCGCGAAAACCGCCTCCGTCATAAACACTTTGGTCTTCGCCGCCGACAACGACATACCCGCCTCCCGAATTCTCCCGAATATCACCCTCAGCTTCCCCAGCATCTCGTCAAACCCATCCGCTCCCGCTCCCCCATCGTCAACGAAGAGCTCCATCAGCTCCGTGACAATCAAGTCCCACATCCTCCTCGCCACCACCTCCCCAAACGCCGTCGGCGCGTCCCGCAGCCCAAACGGCATACGTGTGTATGCGTGGTACCCCCTCCCCGGTATCCAGACACACAGATATGGACGCACCGGCTCCGCGACCTCCAACGCGAAGAAGCCCGAAGCAAAATCGAAAACCGAGACGTATCTGTGTCCCGATAGTCGACGCTGCTTCTCCCGAATATCGCCTTGCGGAAACGGCACAATATTCAAGTATCTGTTGAGCTCGCTGAAGTTCCCGCAAATCCTCCATGACGGGCTCTTCGACGTCGACGGCGCGCGCGGCGGATCCCTCGGCGGTAAGTCCGGTCGCGACCCCAGCCCACCTTTCACACACTGCTCGTCCACCTCATGCACCAACTCGTTCAGCGTCATCCCCTCCGCGTGATCCTTCTCCGCGAGCGCGATCGGACTGACACATTTGACTTTCTTCGCCTCTATCGGTACCAAGATGCCCGCGTCGATGAGTACGTCCACCTGCTTGTTCACGTCTAGGCTCTGCGGCAATGTCCACGGTCTTTGGTTCGGCATCCCCAGCTTGAATGTCGCGTCTGCGGGAATTTCCGGAGAGTACAAGGCGCCCTTGACCGCGTTGACTTCGCTAACTGAGATGGCAAAAATGTCGGCGTGCTCCGCTATGAACGCGCGTATCGTGTCGCGCTGCTGGTCACTGACGTCCGGCCCAATCTCGACGAGCTCCAAGATCCGCGCAACCCGAGTCCTTTTGAACGGATCCGACCCCCTTGTGTAAATGTCGTCGTCGGTGGATACGTGCCCAACTTGGACGATGTGGTCAATACGCATCCAAGCTGGAAGGACCTCAAAAAGCACTCGCCTCGCGGGGGGAGTCGCGCACGACTTCACCCCCGTTGAGGCTTCGCGTATCCCCGCGTTGCCCTCGTTATCTTCCTCGTCCACCCACTCCTCAACCGCTCCTATCTCCCTCGCCTCCCCCAACATCGCCTCGTACGCCCCGTCAGGCATCGGTACACTCTCTCTCACCGCCCTCAGCACCCTTTGCGCGTCGTCGTTTGCCTCCCACACTCCTTCCCCATACCCCTCGCTCTCGTCCCTGTCACTCACGCTCTCCACGTCCATGTTCCCTCCTCCCTCTGCCTCATCCTCAATCTCATCCACCTCTTCGTCCTCCAGAATCTCCTCTATCTTTGCACCACCTTCCCCCTCTGCAACCGCGTTCACCGCAACCCCTTCCTGCCCCGCCGTCTTCGAATCCGCTCCACGTCCTGCGTCCCTCGTTCCCCAGCGATCCTTGCGTGAAACGTTCCCTGTCGCCAATCCCGAGGCTCGGTGTCCGTTAGTGTTCTTAGGCCTAGATGTGGAAGGGACTCGCCTCGCGGGGGGAATCGCTGACGATTTCTCCCCCGTTGAGGCTCCAAGCCTCGCCGCTATCTGCGCGGCCTTGTACGCGTCTGAGAACTCCCGCCCTGCCTTAAGGTTCTGGTTCTCGAGCGTTGCCGTCCTCCCGCCCGCCTCCAACGTCACCACATCCCGCTTCATGTCGTGCACCACCCCCAACGCCGCCTGCAGAGGCTTCCCCAACAACATATCCCAACTGCCTTTGCTGTCGAACACCTCAAAGCTCCCTATCGCCCTCACACCCTCCACCTCTAGCATCCCATCCCAATGCGCCAACGACCACACTAGCGTCCCGTCCGCCATCCGCAAACGCTTCGTCGGAGCGCTCATCTTTCCCAACCGCGCCTTCACCCGCTCAAACACCTTCACATCCACCACCCCAATCGCCGCTCCCGTGTCGAAGAGCGCGAATACGCGGACTTTCTCTCCCTGCGGTCCCAAAAGCGTCACCCAGTGCATGAACGGGGAGCTTCCTTGCGGTTCCAACGAGTAAATGTCAAGAATATTTGATTGATCGTCGACAGAATTACACGTCGGAGCACCGCGACCACCAACTTGGCCGGGGCTCGGGGTCGCCTGCTGGCCTTGCAGCGCGACCCCTTTCAAAAACCCGCCGTCGCACCCGCACCCTCACCCTCCGCACCGTACCACGGTACCCCTTGCTTCGCCTCCTCCTCCTCCACCACATTCACCGCTGCTGCGTTCCTGTCCGGCAGCAGCCAACTCCCACACACGGCACGGAAGCGGCGCTCGAGCGCGGGCAGCTCCGGACGCCCACGACAGTCGCCTCGGTGGACCGGCGACTCACGAATCCCGCAAGTCCAGCACTCTCCCGTCGCTGGGTCTGCCGTCCCCAGCGTCAACGGATACCCCGTCGCCGCTACGTCGAGTGAAGCCGCAGGTATGTGCCCATTGCGCGTCTCCCATTCTGCGCGCTGAGCCGCGTACTGCACCTGACCGTCCGGAGTCGCAGGAGCCCGACGCGCGACGGTGCCCGCCAACACCGCACGCAGCGCCGTCTTCTCCGCTTCCGTCGGCACGCGGCGTCCAAACGTACCGCCCCGTCCCCCTCCGCCCGCCTGCGCCCCGCCGCCCGCCTGCACCCCGCCGCCCGCCGCTCCTGTTCCTCCACCCCCCTGAGGAGCTGGGCCCGGGGCTACCCCCACAGCAGCACCCGGTCCCGCCGCTCCCGACTGGTACACGACCGGCGCCGGCGCGACGCGCATCGCCGCGATCTTCCGCAAGACCTCATCCATCTTGTTGTCGACACGCACTTTCTCCTTGTGCGCCATGATTGCTGCATCGACCACATGATGTCAGTGAGCGCGGTGACCATATGGTCCCACGACGCCGGTATCGCCCCTATAGCTGCGCGCAACCACGGCTCCAGCGCCTCATAGAAGAGCCAGAGCGCCGCTCCCTGTTCCGCGCCCGCGTTCGCCTCCGTCACCGCGTCGTTCACGCGCGCCGCGAAGTCGCGCAGCACGGGGACACGCACGCCGTTCACCAATACGGTGCCTTTGCCGAGCTCGTCGACGCCAATTCGCATACCAGCGAGCGCAGCCTGAAGCTGCGCCATGGGTTTCGGCGGAGGAGCAGCGACTTGGAAGCGCGCCTCGAATGCGCTCTTAAATGCGTCCCAGGTCGCCTTTTTCGGGTCGTTCGCGGGGATCGACTTGAACCAGCGGTCCGCCGGCGAGTTGTGGTCGAAGTGGTCGCCAACATCGAGTAGCTGTCTCGCGATGTCTGTAATGTTTCGGTCCCGGAAGTACAGCCCACATTTTTTCATAAAGTCTTCGGCCGCCAGCTTCTTCGCCGGATCGAGTCTGTCGCCACTAAAGTCAGGAATTGTCGCCATTTCTCCTCGGGGTATTTCTCTCGGGGTAATCGCCAAGGTAAGCGCCGGTGTTTTCGAAGACTCGGGTTTCACGATTCGTGGTGGCGCAAATATAAACGCCGGTGGTGTGGGGAATGGTGGTGTAAGGAGGATGGATGGGGAAGGTGATCCAAGTTCAGTGAGGGGAGAAGAATGCGCCGGTGACGGATACGCGCCGGAGACAGAGAGTCGCGGTGTGGAAATACGCGCCGCTGGTAGTAGCGATATGTCCGGAGACGCGCCTCGACTTACGCGCCGCTGGATTAGAGCCTGTTCGGCAGGTGTGCCAGGCAAACTATTCTGACGCCGCCTTCTGGGTGGGGGAACGTCGGATGGCTTTACCCTACTACTACGAAGCTCCAGGGTGGATGATACGTCGCCAAAGCACAGGCGCAAGGATGCGCGTCGCCCAGATGTCGAGGAAAGGAAGAGGATATCGCCAAGAGGAAAATCGCCGAAAGAGGAGGATCCGCTGAGATCGAGATGGGTCGGAGGGCGTGGGTGCGAAGCCGACTCCAATCACCAGATGGAGTGGGCGGGGATCGAGGTGGCGATGAAGGCCGGCGATCACTCTCGAAGGAGAATCTCTGGCGATGGGTGCGTGGAAAGAAAGATGATGATACCTAATCTACACAAACACAACGTGATGTACGGCCATCTATCGGCCATCCCCGGGCACCGCCACCCTCTAGCCGCCTACACCACGCCACCACATCGTGTTTTAAAGTATAGGATAGATCTTATGATGGTAAGTGGCCGGCAAGCGGCGGGGCACAAACAAAAACTTTGTAAAAGAAAATCGGTTTTTCCCCAGTAGACTGGGTATTCGGGGGTACAGAAATCGAAAAAATCACCTAGAAAGAGAGATTATGGAGGGTTTAGAGAGGCTCTTGAGCTTCCCAAGATCTGCAAATTTCTCGACCGTTCGCTCTGATCCTTCGATGGCCGGGCCTGATGCGCCTGATGGCCTCCACAAAAAAATCGAAATAAGGCGCCGGAAGCCTCTTGGAATGTTGAAGAACTGAAAAAATCATAGTGTGTGATGTCAGGAAGGTTTGAGGATGCTGCCATCGATTTTAGCGACAGCACTTCGAGTATACTGTGCTGTTTGACCTGATGTGTTATGTCCGTGCAAATCAGTCTTTCATTTTTTCCCATTTATCGGTTCTGGTCGCACTCAAATCCAACTCTGATCGTGCTCCCGTCACCTCCGGACACACAATCACGCACTACATCAGACCCTGCACCACTCCGGTAATACTCCAGCACCACTCCAGCTCACTCCGGTTGATTAATGGTTCACCTGTTCCCGGACCTATCCCGGAATACATAGCTCTCGTCCAATCATGGAATGCTGAGTACTTCTTCCTTAATATCCACTTCGCTTTCATTACCTTACCTTCTTGGCCAACTCCGGCCTCACTCCTCACCTTGTTCACCCTCCGGTCATCCCGGTTAATCCCGGAACCTCTGGACTAGTCATCCAGCCATGATCGGTTCAATGCGGTTCATCCATATCGCCCCGGAACATTCTACCTGAACATTCCACCTGTACTTCACACTGGTCCTTCACTGTGATACAGGTTGTGGCACCTCCGCACTCCTTGGTACATTCCGGACTGAGATTATGTAATCACTCCGAACTCCGGTCCTCCACGTTCCTTGGTTCAGCTCCACTTCACCCACGTCGTCTCGGACCTCTGTCCCTATGCATTGGAACACTCCTAAAGGACTGCCAACGTCCTCTGGAATTAATACGTGCAACTGTGTCCACTCCAGCGACCTGGAGCTCCCAAAACCACCAACACTCAACACCAGTGCCTTGGAACTCGTTCATATCGACTACCAACATGCCAGTCCAACATCTGGTACAATTATGCGCTATTCATCTATGCCCCATCACTCCTGCTCTCGTTCCAGTCGCTCCGGACATATCTCCGGAATCCGGAGTTACCCGGAGTCACCGGAGTCATCAGACTCTCCCCGGAACGTTCGCTATTATGCCTTATCAACTCCTCTTCCAATTATGCATCCCTTATCAATTCTCATCTATTGTTTCAGCGCTCTCATCACTTCTCCTTGTTGTCTTTCCACATGCTTCGTGCTTCCATCACAATCCCATCATTCCCTATCGCTTCTTCATCTGCCTCAAGGCAGATGTCATAGCACTTACATCTTATCACTCTTCTATCCATCCGTTCATCTATCAAACCATATGCTCTACCTTTCCCCTTTCTTTACTTCCCATTTATTCCTTTCTCTCACTTCATATCTTCTGCCGCATGGTAGTGTCTTCTTCCATGTGGTTCACTTCATTTCATGTTGCTTCACATTGCCTCATGTTACTTATTCCCTTTTGTACAAATTACTTGTCCTTAGTATAAATACCGGTACTTTACATCTTGTACAGTATCCGAAAAATAAAAGTTATCCATGCTTCCTTCTCATGGACTGTTGCCAATCGTCTCTTGAGGTTCTGGTCATTGCCTCTCGACGTCTCCCTCTCTATGGCCTTGCTCCCGTCTCCCTCTGGTTCCCTCCTGTGACTCCGGTCACTCCGGTTTCCGGTCACAACTCCGGAGTCCTCGCTCGGCCATACCAACAACTGCGGTTCAACTCCGGGTTGTCTCCTGTGTCTTGGATATGCCTCTAGTCCGCTCCGGCGCAACGTCTTTGCTCCATCTTCATGTCAACTTTTCTGGTTCACACCGGAACTGCACTGGACGACTACCCAACAAACACCGGTTATGCTCTTGTGTCTCCGGTCCAGGCTATCCCTGTCCCGTCGCCATCTTCGAGCTCGTATGACTCGGACCTTGGCATAGGACACTTCCCCATCTCGCAGCCCGAGGCCAGTCAGTCGGTCACCCTAGCTGAGTTGTGGTGTTCCGAGAAGTGGCTGATCTAGACATCCGTTCATCTCCGGTTCGCGGCTTAGCCCGGCTCCGGTCATATGATCGGATATTCCTTCCCTCTTGGCTCAGCGATATAACAGTATTTTTCGGATCCTCTGTCTGGCCTCATCTGCTTGCTGTGTCATCATGCATGCAGATAGTCCTCTCATTGCTGTGCTTGTGTATCTGGATTCCGGACAACAACTCCGGTGATCGATATCCATTGATCCTTGCACTTCCACTCATTCCCTCATGACCTCTTACGACTTCACTGCACTCCGGCTGCCCTTGTGGCCCCGGGTGTATTCCGGTTGAATTCCGGACTTCCTTATCACGACTTCCATCCACTCCGGTTGCCTCTACGGTCCGGAGTGAACTCCGGTGCACTCTGGAGTCTTCTCCCATGACTCCTACTCACTCCGGTGTATTCCGGAGTTTTCTCCCACGACTTCTACCCACTCTGGTCGCCTCTCTGAGGTTCCGGGTGGTTGCAGACTCTGTTTGCTCCATTTACCCATTCCTAACGACTTCTACCCATTCTGGTAGCTGCTGTGCAGCCCCAGGTGGATTCCGGACTATTGTCTGGCCCATTTTCTCACGACCCTCATGACCACGGGAATATTACCAGCTTGCTGCCGGTTCACATTCCCACCCATCTCCGGTTCATCCGGACTCCATACCCTGGTGGTGATCATTTCCTGTCGACTAAATGTCACATGATTTGCATCCCTTGTCACCCCTGCGACGTCTCCGAACTTGCAGGAAAACCCGGATCTTGCTATGTCACCGCCCGCGCTCCGTTGAGCTGCAAGGTTGAAAAGCAACATAATCCGCTACCCCACATCTTCTTTGACCCTGTGCGCGCACACCTCAAGCATAAAGCTTGAATCCTGTTATGGCCTTTCCGGTTACGGAAGGACAGTCCGGACTCTTACCGGTTGGCCCCGGTTCCACTCCGATCACTGTCTTCGCCATGTCTTGCGACAACCACCAGTCCCCGATCCTTCTATGGATATCTTGCGGCTTTGATGCCAGCGCCCACATCCCGGACTTTGTCCTCAGGCGTTCTTTCCGGTTCTAGGGCTTGTCAGGCCTTGTCCTCGCTCCGGATGACATTCTGGTTGCCACGGCGCTTGACCTGAACAGATAAGAGCACACCGGAAGCATCTTCATCGATAGCTTTCCACCGCGCCTCTGTTTCGGACTTTCGCAATTCCTCCGGTCGTCACTCCGCTCGTTTCCGGAATCTCGGCTACATGCCTTGTTCCTCTCGGGCACCACTCCGGTTTGGCGAATGCCTCCGGATATACCCAGAAGCATCCCCGCTTCACCATCCTTCGACAACTCGACATCTTGTCTTTGTTGCTCTTTGGATTGGTTTCTTCCGGAACGTCTGACCTCTGGTCCACGTTCTTATCCCCTTTCATCTTCCTCCTGTTCATCCCGCCCAGTCGATTGGTTGGTTTTAAATTCCGGTTATCGACTTGAATCTCTCTTGCAGCAACAGCTACGTTGAACAAAATGTATAAGAGCTCACCGGGGAATCCTAACCCGATTACTTCCACCGAGCCCGCATTCTCAACTTTCGCCTCGCCTTCGGAGAGTTCTCGTCACCACTCCGGTTTTCTACACCTTTCTTTTCGACTCATAGGCACCCCTTGGAGCTGGATTGCTCATACTCCACCTCCTCGTTCCACTCCGGTTTTTCCGGAGCTGAACTCCGGTTGTTTTCCGGTCCTTCGATCCCGGACTGCTGGAACTCAACCACTCTTCCCTCCGGTCGCTTGCTGCACTCCCTGCAGTATCTCCGGAACGCTCAGGTTTCAGCTGGGAGCTTCAATGTGCTCGCTGTTATCCTTTGAGCACCTCCGAAAATTTCGGACCTCTATCAGTTAGAGTTCAGATCAATTTGGACATCATCATCACAGCTCTAGGTTGCGTTATCGCTTTGCATCGGCCATATCCGGTATCTGGTGACTACAGCTGGTGATGTGTGCTTCAAATTGCCTCCAAACTCTTCATTTGCCTTCGCCAACCCTTTGGCAAAGCTGTTTCAGCGTTCAGAAAATTTTCATCCTCCCCCTTCGACCTGTTCCGTTGCCCGTAACAGTCTCCGGGTCTTGTCCCTTGCCCGGAGTATACTCCGGTCCTTGTTCCATTTCCGGAGTCGATCCCGGTGCTTCGGAGTCCCTCAGGTTGATTCCCGGGTTTCATTCAGCACCATCCGCTGCTGTTTGCTCCCTTCCGGTCGCACTTGCTCTGTGTGATCAAACTCCGAAAATTCCGGAACTCTCAATTTGATCTCTGGACATCAGTTCCACGTTCCAGACGTCTCTGGACTCCTTTGCTGTCAATCCCTCCAGCAATTCTGTCCTCTTGTTCTTGGAATCTTCACCCCTCCATCGGTTCTTTATTTTTCGCTCTCGAATTTTATCTGCCCCTTCTATTTTCCTTCCCGGTGCGTTTCCGGTCGCCCATCTGGTCCTCTGGCATCGCTCCGACACTCCGCTTCAATGTCCTCCTCCTCCCTCCTCCATCCGACAACTTTAAACATTTTTCAACTTTCCCCGATGGCTTTCGCCCCTCTGTATTTTTTGGAGCCCTTACAAAACCCTTCCTGCGGGTTTTCTTCCATGCGGACTTACTTGAATTCTTCTCCGTCGAATTTTCCCATGGTCTCCGGTTCTCCGGGCTCTCCGAGCTCCGGTCAACACTGGACACCCTAGGATCAAGCACCCGCATGCATCAGTGCCACTTTGGCCTGCACACCAACGTTCTATCCTCCCTTGAGTGGTCTCCTTGACGCCACAGTTGGTGCCCATGGAGGTTTCACCCTTCCGGCCTTGATGGCTGGTCTCCATGGTGACAGCTCTTTATTGCGCTGTCGTGTTCATCCTGGACAATCCCGTCCTCCGTTGGATACTCTGGTCGTTCTATCGACACTCCTGCCCCATCGGATTTTATCCTTCTTGCCTCCGGTCATTCAAAATGTCGTTGGCCCAACTCCGGTTGACCCGGACATCTTGGTTTAAATTATTTTCAACTTCGACATTTCCTCCGGTGGTTTTCGATCCTCTGTACTTCTTTGGAGCCCTTCAACAAAAACTCTTCTTAGCGAGTTTTCTTACATGTGGTCTTGCACTCCCTTCCCTCCGCCTCTCTCCCTCTAGTCCCTTCCAAATCGCTCCCCTCATTGGTCCGGTTCCTTTCGGGGTTTCCGGCTCCTCTCAGTACTCCGGTATTGACCGGAAAATATTCCGGCATCACCTGGACTACTTGCTTGACCATGTGCCTTCAGTGCCAGTTCTTTGACACTGCGCGTCGACGTAATCATCCATGTCTTTGACTGGATTGGTCTTCTATCATTGAACACCAGAGTCAGATGCACCCATAGTTGATTCACCTTTTCATCCTTGATGGATGACCTCTGTGGTTTCCAAGACCTTCTTCATTGAAGGCACTGTAATCCTTGAAATGGATTGCTTCCCCCTCCGGCTTCATCCTGTCGCTCCGGAATTCCGGACGCTTCTCGTGTCGCCAAACTCGCCCGGACCTTGGCCGGTCTCATTCCCCATATGTCCGGTCAAATGTCAAGTTCCTCCGGGTTTCCCCAGTCCTTTCAGCGGCCCTCCAGACGCTTTTGGACTTCTCCCTTCAATTCCAACATCCACTCCCTCTATCCACCATCCTTATCTACTTGTCTTCCACATCCCATTCCTTTTTCTTCAAACATCATTCAACTCAGCTTGCAGCGATGCTGCTATTCCTTCATTCTCCAACTCAACTTCCAACATTCCGGTTATCTCTCCGGATTCCCACGCCCTCCGGCTCATTTCAATTCACCTCCGGTATCTTTCCGGCCTTTTCTGTGCACTCCCTGCTGTTCCCTCTCCATCCGTCGAAGCCTTTAGGTTTCCGGTCGTTGCACATCAACTCCGGAATCTTCGTTATGGCTTCCCTCACCCACGGATCCCTCTACTCACCCTGTCCTTCAGTCCCTTGAGGGCAAGGAACGTAAAGGGGGGATACTGTTATGTCCGTGCAAATCAGTCTTTCATTTTTTCCCATTTATCGGTTCTGGTCGCACTCAAATCCAACTCTGATCGTGCTCCCGTCACCTCCGGACACACAATCACGCACTACATCAGACCCTGCACCACTCCGGTAATACTCCAGCACCACTCCAGCTCACTCCGGTTGATTAATGGTTCACCTGTTCCCGGACCTATCCCGGAATACATAGCTCTCGTCCAATCATGGAATGCTGAGTACTTCTTCCTTAATATCCACTTCGCTTTCATTACCTTACCTTCTTGGCCAACTCCGGCCTCACTCCTCACCTTGTTCACCCTCCGGTCATCCCGGTTAATCCCGGAACCTCTGGACTAGTCATCCAGCCATGATCGGTTCAATGCGGTTCATCCATATCGCCCCGGAACATTCTACCTGAACATTCCACCTGTACTTCACACTGGTCCTTCACTGTGATACAGGTTGTGGCACCTCCGCACTCCTTGGTACATTCCGGACTGAGATTATGTAATCACTCCGAACTCCGGTCCTCCACGTTCCTTGGTTCAGCTCCACTTCACCCACGTCGTCTCGGACCTCTGTCCCTATGCATTGGAACACTCCTAAAGGACTGCCAACGTCCTCTGGAATTAATACGTGCAACTGTGTCCACTCCAGCGACCTGGAGCTCCCAAAACCACCAACACTCAACACCAGTGCCTTGGAACTCGTTCATATCGACTACCAACATGCCAGTCCAACATCTGGTACAATTATGCGCTATTCATCTATGCCCCATCACTCCTGCTCTCGTTCCAGTCGCTCCGGACATATCTCCGGAATCCGGAGTTACCCGGAGTCACCGGAGTCATCAGACTCTCCCCGGAACGTTCGCTATTATGCCTTATCAACTCCTCTTCCAATTATGCATCCCTTATCAATTCTCATCTATTGTTTCAGCGCTCTCATCACTTCTCCTTGTTGTCTTTCCACATGCTTCGTGCTTCCATCACAATCCCATCATTCCCTATCGCTTCTTCATCTGCCTCAAGGCAGATGTCATAGCACTTACATCTTATCACTCTTCTATCCATCCGTTCATCTATCAAACCATATGCTCTACCTTTCCCCTTTCTTTACTTCCCATTTATTCCTTTCTCTCACTTCATATCTTCTGCCGCATGGTAGTGTCTTCTTCCATGTGGTTCACTTCATTTCATGTTGCTTCACATTGCCTCATGTTACTTATTCCCTTTTGTACAAATTACTTGTCCTTAGTATAAATACCGGTACTTTACATCTTGTACAGTATCCGAAAAATAAAAGTTATCCATGCTTCCTTCTCATGGACTGTTGCCAATCGTCTCTTGAGGTTCTGGTCATTGCCTCTCGACGTCTCCCTCTCTATGGCCTTGCTCCCGTCTCCCTCTGGTTCCCTCCTGTGACTCCGGTCACTCCGGTTTCCGGTCACAACTCCGGAGTCCTCGCTCGGCCATACCAACAACTGCGGTTCAACTCCGGGTTGTCTCCTGTGTCTTGGATATGCCTCTAGTCCGCTCCGGCGCAACGTCTTTGCTCCATCTTCATGTCAACTTTTCTGGTTCACACCGGAACTGCACTGGACGACTACCCAACAAACACCGGTTATGCTCTTGTGTCTCCGGTCCAGGCTATCCCTGTCCCGTCGCCATCTTCGAGCTCGTATGACTCGGACCTTGGCATAGGACACTTCCCCATCTCGCAGCCCGAGGCCAGTCAGTCGGTCACCCTAGCTGAGTTGTGGTGTTCCGAGAAGTGGCTGATCTAGACATCCGTTCATCTCCGGTTCGCGGCTTAGCCCGGCTCCGGTCATATGATCGGATATTCCTTCCCTCTTGGCTCAGCGATATAACATGATGCATTATTAGAGAAGTGAATACAGGTGAAGAGGAGTTTACTAGAATCCCTGTGAACATGTCTGAATGTAAGGCCCTTGCTATCTGCTCCATTTCGCCCTATTGCGACCTCCAATTTACAGCATTTGAAGCCAAAGAGGAAGTTGGTGTGAATTTTTTCCTGTGGTGCAGGGAGAGCTGTAAAATGTTTGGAAGCTGAGGTACAAACTTACCTCTCCAGTACCCGTCTTTAGAGAGCTTTCCCTTTGAAAAGACCTTACCGTGCGCGCGACGCGACGCGAGGTCGCGATTGATGCGTGTGGCAACCGTGTTAACTTGTGTTATCTGCCATGTTATGTGCCGTTAACGAATCTCGCCGCAGAGTGGACTCTGTTGCTAGATTTTTTGGTGCTATTCCATTCCCCTCGACTAAAATTAGCCTGTCAAATATTTCTGTGAATTAAGGCTAGCTCAACAAGGGTCAGTCCAGCAGATGGCAGATAACTTGTACAGCCACCGGCAGATAACAACCCAGCGGATCGGGCGGTAAACCAGAAAATCACCCCAAATGACGAAGTCGTCACGTGTTTGTGCACGGCACGTGTCGTTTTTGCGGACATTCTCGGTCTGCTGAGCACAAAAAAAACTAAAGTTTTTGTTTGTGAATCTTGTCTTATCTTAATCTCTCTAATCGACATGGCTTTTTTTATTATTATAGAAAACTCAAATTTCGAAGTTTGCTGTTACACCCTCAGCTTACTCTGCCTTGCCATATGTGCCGCAGTGAGTAGTCCTGAGAGTAAATAACGAGCTTTTCTAATCAAGACCGATGTCTGAAAAAAATTAAAAATTAAAAATCCATCTTAGTTGGCATCCAGCTCATTTTTATCTCCTGAGCTCCATTCTACTGGTCACGGGGCTTCTATGTTCCTCTCTTTCATTTGGGAAACCCTGGACTCTGTCTTTCGACTCCTCCGTCGTCGCCGTCGCTGTCCGCGTTCTTGGCTACAAATCCTCACTACTGACGGATCACTTCCCACCCTGGCTCTCGTCCGTCATGGTAACATTAGTGATGTAATATGCCCGGAGCGGCGTACTTCAGTGTACATACTACCCCAGGCCGGAATCTAGTGGAAGGAAATAATGGATACAGTGAATTCTGCTGAATTTCAATGAACTTACGACTAAGGAATTTTACTTATAGTGCAAAGAAGGAAAAAATATCTAAGACCTTGTTTCAAGTTAATTGACTTACATAAACTAAGCCCACAGAAAGTAAGCAAGATGAGCTAGCAGTTACTGTACAATTTCATTCAATTCGTATGCCACGCGTCACGGCGGTCGAAATATACGAAAATTTTCGTACCTGTCACGGGTCCGAGTTACCGAGGGCATCTTCGAACTTGCGAAACAAGTCACAAAACAAGTGAAAAATCCAAATTTTGCGCGCGAGGCACATTTTCGAAGATTTTTGATTCAAAAACCACACAAAAAGGTGAGTTTCAACCACTGCAGGTTCAATTTACATTAATTACTCCTCCCACCACCAGATCCACTCATTTCTTCGCCAGTTGGAAGGGTTTCCGGCCCGTGGGAAATATACGAACTTTTTTTTAGTGTCACGGTCCATCTCGCCCATATACGAAAACCAAAGTTCGTGGGGTGCCAGACTGAGATCTCCTACAGGCCCTGGCCGCAGAACTGAGGGCCCGAACCGCACAAACAAAATTCTGCAATGTCGATGCCAGAGCCCAAAACACACAGCAATCGGAGAGCCAAGGAAGGAGGGAAGCCCTCGCTCTTGCACAAGCAGGCTGCTTGAGTGGGGAGCAAACCCTGATAAACCTCCATATAGACCCTGCAGAGCACCTACGGGGAGCGAAACTGTCGTCCCTAACACAAGCAGTGGCGTACACCGGGATCAAGGCAAGACGAGAACCGGTGACACGGAAGGCAACAGAAAACAATATCAAACAAATCACCACTGCCGCGCAACAAGTCTTCTCATTTTGCCCTACACCTGCGGAAATTTGGAAGAGTATTCGCCACAAAGACTTCAACCGCCAAGTTAAGAATTTCCTATGGAAATCAATTCATGGTGCCCATAGAATCGGGTCCTTCTGGACGCACATTCCCGAGTGCCGGGAACGAGCAACTTGTAACTTCTGCAACGAGACTGAAGACCTCGAACATGTGCTTATTAAATGCCGGCAACCAGGTCAAACCCAGGTCTGGTCCCTAGCCAAAGATCTTTGGCTGCGAAAACATCCAACCTGGCCAGAACCGTCTCTAGGTGGTGTACTTGGGTGTGGTTTAGCAACCTTCAAAAATGAAAAAGGGAAGAACTCCCCTGGTCTAGCACGACTGTTCCGCATCCTGGTCTCAGAGTCCATTTTTGTCATATGGAAAATCCGCAACGACACTGTAATAAGCCACGACGGAGAACCAGTTCTGGAAAACATGATCCACAACAAATGGCTTCAGGCTATCAACCTGCGCCTGACGTTTGACCGCATTCTCACGAATCACGCTAAATACGGCAAGCAAAACTCAATCAAGTCCTCCCTTGTCCTCCAGACTTGGTCCTCAACACTGTTGAATGAGGAACTACTTCCAGGAGATTGGATCAATCAGCCCCGGGTCTTAGTGGGTATCGAGCCAAAATCATCGCACCCGCCCTCCCAGCCTTCGGGCCGGAGGGGCAGGGGACGGTAGTGCTCTGAGCCCCACACTGTTGCATACCGCTTCGTGCTTAACAGCATTTCCCGGGCGGTGGTCTACCTCTTTCCATACCTTCCTTGCGGAGGCCCCTTCTGGGCCTCTGTTCCTTGCGCAGCACAGAGATTAGCCAATTGTTAGTTGTCTGTGTCTGATATCGTACCACCAAAAAAAAAAAAAAAAAAAAAAAAAAAAAGAAAACCAAAGTTCGAATTTTGCGGTCACAGGTCACAGCCGATGAGAATTGAACGAAATAGTACAGTAGTTCAAGAAATTCTACCCCGAATCTGGTGGAGTCCACTGGATTCCGCTGAATTTGAGCCAATTCACAACGAAGCTTGACAGAGGTTGATATTGTATCACTTTTCTTGTGAGGGTTATGAGGGTGCTTCGTAAATGGTAAACATACCTTGAAAAAAATTGAAAGCACTCAGGGACAGGTATAGAATCCCCTAAAATTGACCGCCTGAAATGCCACACATTTTAACATGGTGGAGTGCGGCTTTGGGATCAAAAGATCTAATTTTTACATCATTTTCTTCGCGAGGGTCATGGGGGCGCCTCGGCAATGGTAGACATGCCTCCGAAATTTTCAAGAGAGCTTGAGGAAAGGTATAGATCACCCTAAAACTGGTGGCATGAAGTGCCACACTTTTAACGTGATAGAGCGCGGCTTTGAAGTTCAGAGACAAACACCCTCAAACTTTGATCTCTGTAACAATGAAAGAAATTCATGCATCTATCCATGCTTCCTGTATTCTTAGGCGGAATTCATTGTGCTAGTGCCAAACTCAAGTTCTTTGAGTCTGAGATGGCCGGAATTGAACAGCTTTCCCATGGTTCAAAAAGTTTGATCTTTGATTTGATTTCATGTAAACCCTCCGCAGGCCGATTGGTGTGTTGAGAATACTTCCGGTGTATTAATCACGCCAGGCTACATCTTATCTCACCACAGAACACTGGGCGCATACAGTCAATTACTGGGCTGGTAAATAGCAGGCAAAATTGAAGGAAATACATCATTTTCCTATCAAAAGCTCATTATTTACACGGCCTGGAAAAAGCTGAGTAAATTTGTTATTTGCAGTCTAATTTCACAGCAATTGCCTGCTACGCAAATAGCTCATAATCTCCACATTTACCTTACAATTGATCAGAAATTACAGGGTGTGCAAATGCTAAATTTACTTGCTGTGCAAATACTGTGTAAATTGAAATGCCAAACAAGCAAACACCTTCCATAAATAGTAAGAATAAATTACCAAACGTAGCAATTATTTCCCTCATATCAGCACCTGACTTGTGAATCCTATCCTAGGATTGTGTGAATCCTACTCTCCTTGACTTAGAACCTGGACACTCAGGATAAAACCATGGTATTGAGCACAGCTTCAAATGATACAGATAATATATTTACTACATGCAAAACAGGTGGACTATTTCTTGAGATATGGTGATTGATGTCTGGTGTCCTCATCATGTCCAACATCAGGAAAACCAGCTGAGATGTCCTATCTAACAGTGGCCAGCACTCTAAAGTGCTCCATAGTGGGCCATAGGTACATCATAGCCACATTTTGCTATGCAGCACTGTCAAGACACCTCTGGTGTTCCTGATGAATACAGGGGATGTCACTCAGGGGTTTGACCTTTTCCCAACTCAAATCAACTCACATTCTGCTCGCAAAGGCCCTGGTCAAAGGGAGAAAAGTCAAATACCCAAATGTTGACTGGTGATTAGTCAGCTAAGAAATCTTTAGCTGACTAATCATGCTGCAATCCTGCTGGCAGAATCTTTTCAACTTCGACAATAGTTTTTGGGCCGAGAGTAAGCTGGGATCACATAGCTTGAAGTTCAATCCTCACAGGGAGTATATCTTTTTTTCCTGTCCAGTATACATGTTTGAGCTTTTCTGAAGGGTTGACCACCCATTATGGACTATAACATCAGTTGTATACCCTGATTGTATACCCTGAGATTCTGTTCAGTAGGCATCTAGGAGAAGGCTGTAGAGAAAAGAAAGGCTTCCCAAAAAGGCAAGAAGTGGGTGCGATAATGAGTTGGTCAGATTAAGTAAGCCATTCGACCAACTCATTATCGCACCCACTTCTTTCCTTTTTAGGAATCATCTCCTTTTCTCTCTAGTCTCTTTTCCTGGATGCCTACTAGATAGATTCCAAAAGTCTGGGGTGTGCAGCTGCTGTTTTAGAGTCCATAATGAATCACCAATGCTAAAAAATAATGTCTTGATAGAAAAAAAAATGCTCCCTGTGAGGATTGAACTTTGAGCCACATGATCCCGGCTTATTTCTGGACCAGAACTATTGTCGAAGATCACGTGTATCCAGCATGGAATTCTAGCTCCACGTGACCCAAATGATTGGAAGTGGCCGGCAAGCGGCGGGCACAAACAGCGTTCTCGTCGTCGGTATGATGAAGCTGACCCTGCTGGCGTACAAGACACCGAGAGTATCCGAGAGCATCCGAGAGCACTAAGTTAAATCATGGAGTCAGCAGAAATGACAAGTGATCACGTTTGTGTGCAAGTCACGTTGCGCTTTTGGCGACATTTTCGGACCTCTGAGCACAAACCGTCACTTCGTTCCTGTTTGTGAATATCAGTTTGGTCTTTTTTATATAGTTCTAAAACACAACATCACAATAAGACCTGGAGAGATTTGCTCTTATGCATTCTATCAACACTTTTATAGTGATGATACTTGATGATTGTGATACTGCCAGTAGGATTGCAGCATGATTAGTCAGCTAAAGATTTCTTAGCTGACTAATCACCAGTCAACATTTGGGTATTTGACTTTTCTCCCTTTGACCAGGGCCTTTGCGAGCAGAATGTGAGTTGATTTGAGTTGGGAAAAGGTCAAACCCCTGAGTGACATCCCCTGTATTCATCAGGAACACCAGAGGTGTCTTGACAGTGCTGCATAGCAAAATGTGGCTATGATGTACCTATGGCCCACTATGGAGCACTTTAGAGTGCTGGCCACTGTTAGATAGGACATCTCAGCTGGTTTTCCTGATGTTGGACATGATGAGGACACCAGACATCAATCACCATATCTCAAGAAATAGTCCACCTGTTTTGCATGTAGTAAATATATTATCTGTATCATTTGAAGCTGTGCTCAATACCATGGTTTTATCCTGAGTGTCCAGGTTCTAAGTCAAGGAGAGTAGGATTCACACAATCCTAGGATAGGATTCACAAGTCAGGTGCTGATATGAGGGAAATAATTGCTACGTTTGGTAATTTATTCTTACTATTTATGGAAGGTGTTTGCTTGTTTGGCATTTCAATTTACACAGTATTTGCACAGCAAGTAAATTTAGCATTTGCACACCCTGTAATTTCTGATCAATTGTAAGGTAAATGTGGAGATTATGAGCTATTTGCGTAGCAGGCAATTGCTGTGAAATTAGACTGCAAATAACAAATTTACTCAGCTTTTTCCAGGCCGTGTAAATAATGAGCTTTTGATAGGAAAATGATGTATTTCCTTCAATTTTGCCTGCTATTTACCAGCCCAGTAATTGACTGTATGCGCCCAGTGGAATTCTGTCTCTGGATACTTCTGGGCTCACGGGACCCCTCATCTACCTCCTATAACTGTTGGAAGATACAGTAATAGGGGTTTTCGTCCATAGAAAACCCGCGCACCGTGTTTGTACAAATTTTCGTCCTACGGCAAAATAAATTGATTGATTTATGATGATGATACATCTCATCTGTAGAGTCGTGAAATTTGGACAAGTCCTCTTTTGATGGAAGCACTACAGATACTAAAGGTCAATTTCAAGAAATCTCAATTGAGCTTCATGAGTGAGTGGCAGGCACCTCCAGTTCCACATGATGTGATACGGACTGCGGTTCCGTGATTTGTCTGACCAGGTGTGGTATAGTCAGTGTTGTAATCTGTAATATGCAGCTCGGCCTTCGGGCATTGGATTAGTAACGGACAGTCCAAGTAGATGCAAGTAAAATACAATTCCTGTAGTAAATAAGCTCACGGTAGTATCCTGCTATTGCATCTGATTGCTCTAAAGCAGCCTTCTAACCAAAAGTGCTATTGCAATCCTACTTCTCTTATTACAGCCCTCCTCCGCTTATATTCATAACAATCAGGCAAAAGCACGGTTAATTCATCCTCTAGGGGGGGATTTCTCTGTCACAGAGATTTGTCTGCTACGGTGGTGGTGGTACAGCTCCTTCCATACGGAAAGAACAGTTTCACCAGGTTCCTCGTCGGGGGCTAGCCTTCCAGGAAAGCTATGATCAGAGGGTTTTCTACACTTGCGCGAAGGGCGAGGCTCTGCAAAATGAACGCCATTCCGCACCGAGATGCCTGGGCTATATGATCCTTTTCCTTATCTCCTTGCCTCATATAGGTCAGGCAAGCAGTGTCTCCAAAACTGTTGAACACAACACGTACAGGTTATAGTGTGGTCCTTTGTAATCTGGGTTTTCCTCTGCGCTGTGCTGGTACGCCTGGGGCTTTTAATTCCATGCACGTGTGGGGTGAAATGGCGAGAATGGATCGTGGAGTGGTTATAATTGAATCGGATAAGCCTTCCGCTATGATGGGGGGTGGTACTCCATGCACAGATCTGCATTTGAGGGCCAAGCCAACATTACACAGCTAAGTTGGGCTGCTAGCTGTTTAGAAGTTTTTGCCGCGTGTTCTACAACCACGTGCACTGTCAATGCCAATGTTTCTATAATTCCCTCTGGCCCGTTCTATTGAACCAGAAGCACTACGGATAAGCCTCCTTGTTTGAAGCTTTGGCCCAAATTGACCTTGGTTGGTCCCACAGAGGGCGGCGCAACCTGAGCGGGTATGTATTTGACTAGATTTTTACCCTGTGTGCTGGAGGGGAGTAGCTTAGGTATGAGTAGGGGGAGGTAATAACTTCTACAAATGTTCCTGCTTTTATACTAGTTATTTTCCGAACCGCCACACATGACCTTATTCCTCTTCCGTCCACGGACCCCTTCTACACTGCCCTCCTTGCCTCGCAGCATGGATCTCCATGCTGTTCCATGTGCTGAAGGAGATACCTAGCTCACAGATAGTTACGAATTTGTCTGCGGCGCTCAATTTCCGTACTCCGTAGCTCGTGCCTCCTTCCGTGGCTCAATATTCATGTCTTTGTCGTGGTGCCCAATTTCTGTATGCCGTAACTTGGTGAAATCCTTGTCTCTTCCCACGGCTTCCTGGTACCTCTATTACTCATAGCCCAATAGTTGCATCCTTGCGGTTTCCACTGCAAAGAATGAGAGCTTCTACTGCTAGCTGAATCGAACCAAGGTCTTATTTATTCTGTTGATTGTTGATTTCAGTGAAGACCATAGCCATTGGTGGGGTTTGTAGTGGTAGACTGGTGGTGTAACTGGTAAAATGTGCATTTACTGTAAGAGGACAACCTGTAATCTTTAAATGCGAGACCCTCATTCAATTCTAGGTCAGGTCGTGTACTCTTTAGCTTCTTTTTTTTTCCATGTGTGTTCCGTAGTACGTATTTGCCTTTTTCAGCCACAGAGGGAGTGTCTCACAAAGTGATAGCTCACAACAACAATGAAGACTGGCTCTGGCAACTTACTGTGAGATCTGGGAAGATCAGAGCACTGCTGCCCAGGCAATTGAAAAGTGCTTTGACATGGCTGACAATATTATTATGCTGCAGGATAGTCTCTCGTAGACAGACAATACAACAAACTAACTTGTACCTTGTTATGTTATAGTCTGTTGGAAAGGGTGATCAGTTGATCGCTAGGCCGCTTATTACAAATCACCAATTTTCCCGGCGGTTGAGGTGAGTGCCACAACGCGCTTCGTACTCAGTTTACGCATTATTCTTGTTTAATATGCTGAGAGGGGTGTTTCGCCCAGCCAAATTTTGTTCGCAGACATCGAAAACGGAGGTGCTGAGTTTTTGATGGTTCGGCACGGACTTATCGTCTGAAGGCTGACCTGGTGGTTCAAGGTCAAAGCCGCCCAACGAGAATATTCTGAGGAGTGGAATACCTTCCTTGGGTCATCTAATATACTGATTTTGTGGAATTTCCACAGAGGGAGGATCCGTGGTGCCGTATAAGTGGAGGGGGAAAAAGATTTGTCAGCCCCTGCCAAATGATTGGTAATAAGCAACCTACTCGACAACGGTGGCGCGATCAACTACAGACTAGCTGCAGGAGGACATTAGCACACAGTAAGGTCTGAAAGTAGTGTTGTAATTGTACTTGTAACTTGTATATGGCTCAACAGACTCGAATGGAATGAAACTGCTTTTTATTTACCTTGTAATGAAAGCTACAGGCCATGCAGAGGAATGTGTAACAAAAGCTCAACTTCATCGACTTGAGTCAACTCAAGTCAACTTCAAGTCGACCTGATCCTATCAAGTCGAGTCGAGTCGAGCTGAGTACACCCCAAAGTCGACTTTTCAAGTCGTGACTCTACTTCTGGAGTTTGCCCAACATTAGGTGTATTGATTTCACCAATGCTTTTCCCTCAACGGATCAACCAACCCTCTGGTTGAAGTTGTTCTGCAAGGGCATGGGAAATCTTCGGCTATGTCATGATCACGCTCAGCACGACGGCCAGTCACAAAGATACAGAAGCACCACCGATTGGTAATACAGGATCACACTGATCGGGGTACAGGAGTTCCAGGGGTTTCAAAAACCCGACGCAACGGCCATTCAATCGTCCAGGAGAGTGCATGATCGCTCTCCTCTACGCCAACCCTAAACGCTAAATTAGTTACCAGGCACAGAGTGATCGCCAAGGACTTTCTTTAGTATAAAGTAGCAGTAGAATCTAATGTACAGTAGATTCTACCTCAACTAATCTCAGGCACTACTTTGGTCTGAACCTGGGCTTGACTCTCGCTTTAAACCCCGCTCGCTGTCTTATCACTCTCGGGGTTTAACTCTATCCATACCCCGGTATCTGGAGGACATCTTCCTCATAGCTCTCTGCCGAAGCCAACATCAGGCCGACCTAGGGTCGTCGCTGACAGGTTCAGGTTATTGTTGTGAGCCAGAACGAAAAGCGGGAGTCTGTGGTTGGAGGTGAAAAAAAAGTGGAAGCTTGTTGGCCAGACAAGAAACACTAAAGCTGAAGTCACACTGATGTCAACAGGACCACAGTATGATTCTATGAGCAAGCGAGAGTACAACAATGACAGGGGAAAAGACAAGGGTAAACTAGTGTACATAAGTGTCCGATCAGTCTGGTAAACCAGCCAGGTTTACACTATCTATGTTATTTCTTGAACCTCAATGATGGTCACTGTGCCCACACCCCCTTGCATAGCTCAATGGAGCTCGTGGCCGCCAGTCAAACATCATGGGCCAAAGATTTAATCAAGGCTGTTACAAGATTGTCATTCCCCTGCCCAGATTTAATCCTCAATCGCTCCACTTAGATCGAAAATGTTGAAGATTTCTCAAAAATTGTGCAGAAACTCAAGTTGGGATGGCTATAAGTCATCTGAAAGCTGTACTTGCTACACGGACATCCTGAACTGCAAAAAGACAAAGGACCTATCCAAGTTACTTTGTGCATGCAACATTATCTCAAGATGGTGAAGACACAGGAACACCACGAGGCTATTACCTCGGTGTTGCTCTCTGCCCATCGCCTCGCCTGCGAAGTCTTGTGTTACATCAATTATGCACATCAACCAGTCCCTCGAGCAGAACGGCTGCACAGATCCTGTAAGACTGAAGTCAAGTCGCTGAGGCATGCCCTAATTACCGGCCACAGTGGTTCAATTATGTGCTACCTTCCTTGCAAAACTCTTCACCGATCTCCTAGAACTGTGCATCCAGATGATGGTACTTTCGAACATAGATTTCTTCAAGGCCATCATCTACCCGTGTTCGACTATTCCCCTGGTTGCAAAATTTGTGTTGGAGGTATGTTACAAGGTTCCCGTGTTTCATGTGAGGGCTGAAGGTTGACCAGTGCTAATGTGACTATTCAAATCTAGCTTCTTCATGTTCTTGCAGTTCTACCTTGGTGAGTTTGGGCGTTTCACGTTGTCCCGCTGCGACCGAAAGCTTGGCTGTCGGGGTGTGGAGGGGTCCTGGGAAGCTGGTGTAGCTATATATATTGGTGTTCCTGAGCGGGACCATGCTGTGTAATCCTACCTACCTACAATAAACTTCCTCCTTCAACTTCTCTCCTTCTCCATGCGAAAGTGATTTGATGTGCTTCTTGCTGCTCATTGCGCTCTGAAAGCCTCTGCCTCTTTGTCCAACCTTCCTGCAACCATATCAGGTATACTTCTTTTACTTCACTTTGGTTTTAATTGCTTCATAGTTGTGCCCATCCCTGTGTCTTTCCCTCAGGAAATATTGTCGGATATCTTCCACAACGTCTGCTACAACAACGACCCCGTCCTCCCTGATCTCTGCAGCGCGTGTTGTTGCCTCAGTTTGGTGTGTCGTGAATGGTGCTCTGTCATTAATTCCATACCTTCGCTTTGGTGTTTCCTGTCCATTGAATATACCACCACTCCAGCACACATTGACACCTTTCTCCGCTATTCCCATACAGCGGACATGGCTGTGTCATTCTGTGGTCCCCACAGCCCCGGACCTTATGTTTGGGACATAATCTGTGTATCTCTCCTGCTGTCTATGTCCCTTGTATCCTCCACCATCTGTTGTTGGGTAGCACTCGAGATCGACATGTACAATATCACCACTTTTGACCCCATCTTCGCCTATCCTTTCGCCGCTCCCCTCTACAGGATGTGTGTCTGGCTTGTTCTCCGCATATCCGGGGGACTGTTATACTTTGCCCCGTCCATCCGGCTCAGTTCCTTTTTGGTCATCAACGGTCTATGTTGCCCTGAGCCCTGCTTATACTGCAACATAGCACATTGACTTACTTGGTGCTGGAGGGAGGGATGCTGTTCGCGAGACGATCAAGAGCTTTATCAGATTTTTGGGTTGGCGGGTTAGAAGGTGAGTATATGTGTTTTTTTTTTTTAGCTCAATCGACCAATGGCCAACTGTGGACCTAGGCATACCTGCAAGCCTAAAAACAGGCGCCTCAATTAGCATACTATTGTCTTGTTACTTGACTTGAAACAAAAAATATAGATATTGAATTGTACGTGTATTACGGAACAACGCGGAACATCAAAGAAGGCCCCCGGCAGGACGGCGGACTCGTACTGCCACTAGCTGGCCCTAAAGCACAAGTCATAAATGCAAGCTGGTTGAGTTGGATTTGAACCCTTGGTTGAAAATTGTCTCCGTTGGGGTGTGAAATGATATTAACATTGCAGGAGAGTAGCATACAACCATAAGTTCACGATCCAGCCGAGAGTGACTCCCCCACCAAACGCGAGACGAAGGGGCTTCGCACCCGGGACCGGGGCCGCCAGCTCCGAGTCCAGAGGCTGGTTACGCGAAGAGACGATCTCCGGCGTTGCAGAATGTCTACGCAAACCCAATGTCCCAAGCGCGGACTCTGGCAAAAAAAAATTGGCCCGAACATTTTCCTGGACTTGCGAAGAATCAATCTGACTCTGAGGAAAGAGACGCGTCGCGTGGCGTCACGTTTTGTCCCATCACGTGTGGTCACGCGTGTGCCTGCCTTTTCTGGACGACCTTCCGACTTGCACCGCGTCGCGTTGGTTCCTCTGCATCCCTCCGGACTCTTGCGGGGACGCGATGCCTCCTGCCACTCAATTTCCTGTCCCAACCTTCGACGATCCAGACAGTAACGCGTCCCCGCAAGAGTTTCTCGACTTCCTGCGGAACTTGGTAGCACAAAACCTCGACGGAGATCCCTCCGTCCGGATTCCAGCTGCAAACAAGGACGTTTGGATCACCGTTCTTTCTGGCTTGTCTGAAACATTCCTCGCGTCGTTTCCGTCGACAGACAAGGTCCAATGGCATGTTATGCACGAGAAGGTCAGACTGGCGGCAGCAAGTCTCGACGTCATCCGACGCGTTTCGAACCGCGTCGAGGACATATTCCATGGACCGAGTGATCTCGCGCGACGGACGTTTGCCAGGCTTCTCAATTTCTGCAACGTCGTAGAGATGTGGTTAGATGTCGAATGTGAGCCGATGGAGGGACTCCCAACTCCGCGTGAGTTGGCCAACGATGCACTGCAGACGACACTCCTCGTGCTGCGAAGCCTTGGGGGTGCGGTGGTTCACATTGCAGAGTCCAAGGTGCCTCTGTGGAAGACACTGCGCGTCATACTCGCAGAGTGCTTGGAGATCGTTACAGGCAAGCGAACCATTCGAACAACGAATCGTCGACACTTACAAAGTCATAGATTTGATCGCCAGATCCTCCACGCTTGTTTTCCCCGTGGCAATAACACTCTTTGCCAAGAATCCAGTCCAGGATGCAACCGTGCAGGAGCCGCTTAGTCCCGACGTTGAGGATAAATCCTTCACTCTCACCCTCGCCTCTATTGGCGACCTTCCAACCTTTCTCAGCACGACCCTCGCCATTCTTGTCCACTCCGTGTGCCCCCCTCTCCTGTCCCAATGGTTCTTGACGGACTTGATTCGTCAAATGGGGGAGACGGTCGGCAAAGCTTTTGCGTATTGTCTCTCCCCTTCCTGTGCCGCCCCCGGAGAAAGGCGCGCTACTGCATTGATGAAGCTGGCGGCCCTTCCCACCTCGCTCTCATCTCTTTCTCCCAACTTTGCCCACTACATTCCTGACTTGCTTTTCCGCCTCCTGCGACACCGTTTGTTAGAAGGACCTACCGTCGGGTGGGACGTCATAGATTCCGAGATGCCAAAACTATTTCAGTCCCCCCACTTCACCGCCCCTACCAAGGCGGATTTCATGGAGATCCTTGCAATTATCGGCACCGAGGCCTGGGGAGAAATGGGAAGCGATTTGAGGGTATTTAGCCCCTATTTCTCGAAGATGATGGCGCTCTTAATGTGCCTTGCAACAGGGTTTGGTTGTCTGTTACCTGCGCAATTCTTTTCCGCATTTCCACCTCAATGTACTACGACAAACCCAGCAAAGCATAGCACGTCCCGATCTTGGCAATGAATGTGTTGGACTTCTCCGCGATCTGGACGACAGACTCGCCAAGGAGACATCGCTCGCTGATAAAATAATCGAGTCCGACGCAGTCCGAGTCGCCAACTGGCGGAAACAGATACGGGAATCCGTTCAAGAGATTATATACCCTATCACCATCTCTTGGATGGACGACGGCGAAGCGATGAGCGAGGTTGACTACGCCCAGCGCGCGGTGGACGATATCAAGGCGCGATTCGAGAGGTGACCGCCCATTTTTCTCGATCGTGTTGCAATCTGAAATTCGATAATACACACAGACAACTCATGGACCCCGAGGCACCAGCTCGCTTAACTCTCGTGGACAAACTCACAAAGTTCAGCTGTGTCCTTTCTAGATGTCAGGCAGCGGACCTCCCGAGCCACTCCAAGAGACTGAAACTATCCACCCTTCCGGCCGGCCTTTCCGTGACCGCGCGCTTCCTCGATGGTCCGGAAAACGAGGTGCCACCGGGGGTGCGTCGGCGCGCGTATGCCGTCCTCAGCGATGCGCTCAAGCATCACACGATCACGCCGGAACGCGCCGGGCTGGCGCATGCATCGACCACCATCCTTCGAGGTGTCGTCGATCCCGATCGAAGTGTGCGGATTGGCGCTGGGTAAGAACTCCGAGAAGCGTTCTCAGCACGTTCTGACTGGAGGTTTTCATCGTTAGATCTGCCCTGGCGGCGCTCATAGGACTATATGCAGCTGAGGGACCTGACGCCTGGAAACATACGGAGCCATTGTTTTCTCAGTTTCACGAGATTCTGGATGGGAACAAGATTCCAGTGAAGGAGACTTTGTTGGTTACTGCTGGCTTGATTGGAAAGTGAGTGTTCCGACAACCGACTTCGGATTGGCCTGACTGTGATGAAAGAACGAAGAACCTCGAGATTCTAGGACAAGTCCTCTGTTTCCTGATCGCGCAGCTGGCCAATCCCAACTCCGTTTTACGAGGGACCACATGCATGCAGGTGGGTCGCTCTCTTCTTGCGTCCACTCGTTACTTGACACTTGAAAGATTATTGCCGTAGCTGAGCATCACAAGAAATCGGTCATGGCCGTTATGCTTCCGTACTTTGACCAAATTGCCCCCTTTCTGGTGCTCCGGATGTGCACTTCTCCCGAACTGCTGTTCGAGGCTTGTCGAATAATGCATCTTTCCCCGGAGGATTTTATTTCCACCACTCTTCCACGTACCCTTCCCCAAATTTTTGCCGCCTGCGAAGTCAAAGTAATAGACGCCATTGGTAAAGCTCTCAACGCAAAGCCTTCGACGCTCCTCCTGAATCATTCCGCCGACATATTGGCGCACCTCTTTCTCTTGCGCGGCCCTGGTCAGACGGAGAACGCCCTGGCATGCCTGCTCAATGTTCTCATGGATTCAGCAAACCAAAAGAGCATTGACATCCACAGCGTCGTTAAGAGCTCCATCGTGCAGCTCATCGCCCAATTGGTGATTGTCATGGGCGACGAGAATCCCGAGATAGCCAGCTCTGTAAGTTACTGACTCACTTTTCAATCCGCAAGGTCTAACATAAATTTGAGGCTATACCTGCTCTTCGGAAGGTTGCCCGGGAGATGTTACCGGGCCAACCATCGCCCGATTTGGCCTCTTTCGTGAAGACCTACATGCTCGGTGTCGTGTCGTACGTGAATGAAATGCTCCGCGACGGGAGAGGCAAAATATCTGTCGTGATGAAGCGGCGGATTTTAAGGAGTTTGGGACCGATGGTCCACCTGATTGGTCCATCTATTAGTACTGTAGCGCCGCAGGTTGACCCTCTTGTTTGTTCATTAATGACCATCAGCTCATTGGCGTCGTTAGATCATGGCCACCTTTCAGACGATGATCGGAATCCCAGAGCTCTCGGAGGTTACACTTCAAAGCTGGCACATATTCTTGTCGACGCCGACTCCCCAGGACATCGGACCTCACGTCGGGCCAACCAGTGCAGCATTCGTGTCTTCCTGGTCGACGTTCTCGCCTGTTGGTCGCGTTCTCGCCAATAAATGCATGGAATACATCGTCATAAATATCGGTGCTCATTTGGAAAGTTACCTGGACGAAGTAATAGACCTGTCTCCCATCCCAGAGCTGGATCGCGTCCGGAAGCGCCTCAAACAACTCCGAGCGTCGTGGTCGCCGAAACAGGAGCTGCAAAAGATTTTGGATCGCGTTTGGAGCGATAATCTTACCGTAGCTATCCAGTCGTTGGGAGAGCTAAAAAATCTCATGTTGAAGGAACGCAAGGATTTTGTCTGCGGGTTGGCTTCGGGCGACATGTTTGACCCTCTCGTGGGCCAAATCCTCGCTGCGCTGTTCGCTGCGGCTTATCGTGAAGGCGATGGAACCGACGCACTCCGGCTTCTGGCTTTCGAGTGCATTGGCGCCCTCGGTGCAGTCGATCCGGATCGCTTTGAAATCGGCGGTAGCGGGCCTCCGATGATTATGCTCACGAACTTCACCAACGAGGATGATTCCATGGCATTCGCGTTACATCTCATTCAGGATCTCCTGGTCGGCGCTTTTCGCTCCACGAGCGATATCAGATACCAGAGCCAGCTCGCGTATTGCATACAAGAGCTTCTCAAGTTCTGCAGATTTACGCCGGCCCTTGTGGGAACTGGGAACAACACGTCCGTTCCTATGAAAGTCCGGAATCGGTGGAATAGCCTCCCAAAACACGTCGTGGAAACCGCCGCACCCCTCCTCGAGGGTCGATTCGCAGTGCCACCTTATACGACGCCTCAGGATCTAACGCATCCGATATACCCCTGCCACACCACGTACCGCGAATGGATACAGTGGTGGAGCGTGCATTTGATCACCAGAGCGTCGGGAAACACTGCCCAGATGATCTTTGGCGCGTTTCGACAAGCAGTCCGCAATAAGGACGTTGTTGTGGCCCATCATCTACTTCCTCATCTGGTCCTCAACATCTTGATATCCGGAGATGAAACCGACGCGCAAAACATACGAACGGAGCTTTTGATTGTGCTCGAAGATCAAGTCGACCCTAACAGCCGTTCGAATGAAGACAAAAAGTTACTCAGCGCTCAGGTCGGTCTTTTCGATTAAGATCCATCTTTACGGAATTGACAGGGCATAGGTCGTATTTACTCTTCTTGACCATTTAAACAGATGGGTTCGGATAGTCCGGCAGGAGTCGAACGCCAGAAAGCATGAACATAAGCGCTCTCGAAACGCCGGCACGAATCAGCTCGAGGAGCAGCTTATCCGAGTCGACTCGATATTGTCCAGTATCGACGAAAATCTGATGGCGAAAGCGGCTCTGAAGTGCAAGGCATATGCTCGTTCTCTGATGAACTTTGAGCGCCAAATTCTCACCCTGCGGGAACGGGCTCTCCACAGCAACACTGACAACAAGGATTTGCCCACGTACTACGAGCGACTGCACGAAATCTACTCACACATCGACCAACCCGATGGAATGGAGGGTGTGTCGACGCTGATCCTGTCACCATCCTTGGAGCACCAAATCCGACAGCACGAGAGCACCGGTCGATGGACGTCTGCTCAGAGTTGCTGGGAAGTCCGTCTACAACAGGCTCCCGACAATCTTGAGTTCCATCTGGGCCTGCTGCGCTGCCTTCGAAACCTGGGCCACTACGGTGCGTCTTTTTGTGAATCCTGGTCTCGAAGGTTACACTCATCCTTGTCCAGACACTCTGAGAACCCACGTCCGAGGTGTTCTTACTCGTAATCCCGAATGGCAGTCCGCGTTGGCTGGGTTTCAAGTTGAGAGCGCATGGATGGTCGGGGCTTGGCAGGACGTCCAAGACTTGGCCGATCGAACCACCGCGCAAACTTCATCCATGGTGATGGCTCGAGTCTTACTTGCAATGCGTTCGAAAGATGCCACCGCTATTACCTCCTCGCTCTCGGTTGCTAGATCCGTCTTGGGTACTCCTATCACGGCCGCTGGGGCGAAGGGGTACCGACGCGCTTACGAAGCGGTCCTGGATCTACACCTTACTCACGAGCTGGAAATTATCTACAATGCCCTAACGTCCCTCCCAGGTGGATCGCAAGGGCATTCACAACTAAGGCAGCGAACAGTCGCCCAGCTGAACACATCGCTGTCAGCGCGCCTGGATGCTACATTGCCGACCTTCCGAACCCGGGAGCCCGTTCTCAGCATGCGGAGGACTGCGTTTGCGTTGATGTACTGTTCTCTCGTATGACTTGATGTGGCTCTTGACTGAGGTCCCTCTTAGGTCATCAACCCATCGGAGCAGAGATATCGGGCGTTCTTGGTTAGCGAGCGCGAAGATTGCCCGGAAAGCTGGGCAATGGCAGACGGCGTACAGTGCGATGCTGCAGGCCCAGCAGAGTAATCACCAGTTCTCGTTTATGGAGAACGCCAAACTGGTCAGAGCTACCGCTGAGCCCTTGCGTGCCCTTCAAGAACTCGAAAACTCTATGCGCCTCCTCGGGCTAATAGAAGACAGAAAGGACATCGTAGATTTGACGGAGGACGACGACGAGACCAAGAAGATGAAGGCCAAGGTTGGTGTTGTTCGTCCGAATAGTACTGCACCATACCCATTCACTTCAGGCATTGGTTCTGCGCGCACGATGGATGAACGAGTCCGAGAGGTTCGAAATCCCCCTCATCTTTACCAACTTCCTCAATGCGACAGAACTGCAACCTGAGTAATGAATTTGCGCAGTTGCATCGATAGATTCACTCATGGATGATTTTACAGTTGGGAGAGCGGGCATTTCCACCTCGGCCAATTTCACGACGAGTGCTACAAAAATCTCTCACCGGCCGACAAGTCTTCTCGGTTGGTGGTTTATCCGTCTCCCTTCTTGCTAATAATCTGGTCAACAGAGGAATGAAAATGAACGCCTCAACTGTCAAGTCGTACTCGAGAGCCATTAAATATGGCTCCAAATACGTCTACCAGACGGTTCCCCGGCTGCTTACAATATGGCTAGATCTCGGAGAAAACCCAAGGGTTACTACTCAAGAGACGTTCAAGACGCTGAACGCCGTGGTCGCCAAAATAATCAAAGAGGCGCCGGTGTACAAGGCAAGCGCTTCATTACGGCATTGGCTTAGCTGGCTCTCATTATTTTGATCAGTGGTTTACTGCCTTTCCTCAAATCGTCTCTCGAGTTGGGCATGAGAACGATGAGGTTTACAAGAACCTCTCTAGACTGATCATCCGAGTCCTGGAAGAGTATCCGAGACAGGCGCTATGGCTATTTACCTCGGTAGTCAAGTCCACAAAGTCCAATCGAGAGCAGCGAGGGAAGAAGATTCTCGACAAACTTACGGTGGGTGCACACACGTCGCTCCTCACTCTAGGCTGACCGCCCTTCAGAATAACCCTGCTGCGACTCGTACAGGCGTCTCAAAACTGGTAGCCGAATGCACGTCGATGACCAACCAGCTCCTCAACATGTGCGACTTTCATGTCGGGGATGAGACCAAGACCCTCAGCATGCAGAAGTACTTCCCATCCCTCTTCAAGCTCGGCTGCTCGGACTTGATCATCCCTCTGCAAGAATCCCTAACGGCGAGCCTGCCGCCGACATCGTCTTCCGAGTCCGATCACCAGCCGTTCCCGCTCAATGCGCCCACCTTTGCCGAGTTTTTTGATGAAATCGAAGTGATGCGCTCCTTAGCGAAGCCGCGCAAGATCACAATCAGGGGGAGCAATGGCCAAATCTACTGTTTCCTTGGCAAGCCCAAGGACGACCTGCGCAAGGACGCGCGGTTGATGGACTTTAACGCCATCATCAACAAGCTACTGAAGGCAAACTCGGAGTCGCGGCGGCGGCAGCTGCGTGAGTGTAGCGTCTGTCTCTGCGTCCGGAAATCTGACTGACGGACGTAGACATCCGCACCTACGGCGTGGTGACGTTGAACGAAGAGTGCGGGTTTATCCAATGGGTTCCGAACACGACCCCGCTGCGACCAGTGCTGATGAAGGGGTACGAGGCGCGACGCATCAAGAGCTGGGTACCGCCCTCCTTGCTTTCACATTGACGTTGATCCCGCTGAGGCCGCGTATAGAGCAGCGAGATGAACGACACCTTCCGGCGCATTAAAGATGCGTCTGACAAGGACGCAGCGGAGATGTTCCAGAAGAAAATTTTGGCCATGTGCGTGAGGGCAGTTCTTGAATGATCATTTCTTAACAGACTCGTAGCTTCCCGCCGGTTTTCCACGAATGGTTTATCGAGACGTTCCCAGAGCCGTCCGCGTGGCTTACAAGCCGACTAGCGTATGGGCGCACCGCGGCCGTAATGTCCATGGTGGGCTTTATCTTAGGGTGCGTAGTGCGGAAAAGTGTGAATGCGTCATAACCGACGGTCCAGGCTGGGGGATCGCCACTGCGAGAATATCATGCTGGACGTCAACACGGGAGACGTTGTGCACGTCGATTTTAACTGCCTCTTTGAGAAGGTGGGTATCGGTGTGGTGTATTACTTGTTTTACCTCAAGCTGCTCCGCAGGGCAAGACATTAGAGACGCCGGAGCGCGTGCCGTTCCGACTGACCCAGAATATCATCGACGGGTTGGGTGTTACCGGTGTGGAAGGAGTGTTTCGCATCGCGTGCGAGGTTACGATGCAGCTGCTGCGCGACAACAAGGACTTGCTCATGAGTGTGCTCGATGCCTTCATCCACGACCCATTAGTCGAATGGGAGGACGAGAAGCGCAAGCTGGTGCGCATTGGCCCCACCCCATTTACTGATGCTAATACCCTCGTTCAGGAACGTGAACCGTCGCGGCGCAATGCAGTCAAGGCGTCCGTCGACTTGCGCATGCTCGGAAAGAATGCACTCAACCCCATTGAGCGGAAGCTCAAAGGCCTGTACGCGGCTGGGTCGTCAAAAGAGCGTCCCGCGGAGAAAGAGTTTTCCACGGGGAATTTGGTGCAGATGCTGATTTTCGACGCAACTGGTTTAGCAAATCTGGTGCGTTCCCTGTGTTTTATTCTCCGCTCACGCTGACAGGCTCAAAGGCAAAGATGTACCCGGGATGGGCGTCATGGCATTAGATTCTTTTCCTCTATAACCTTGTGCGTTTACCCCTATTTACGCAATTCCGCTTTTGCCATCGTGTGTCGCAAGGTCGAAACCCATCTTCCGCAAAGCGTACTTAGCTTTTCTCATTTCAGATACTTATCTTTCACAATGCGATGTTCCAAGCGGCATCGCGATCAGTGCAGTCCGCTCGAATAAATCTATCCGACAATTAGTGGCTCTTGTTTATGAGGTACAAAGCCTGTTTATTCATTTGTAGAGATCAAGAGCCTTGTTTATCGCGTTGATTTTCGGAGAGATCTGTTGAGGATGTCTTCAACCCGCCTTAAAGTTTCCATTTCTTGTTGTGAATTGCTTGTGAAGCTGAGAAACCCAAGGTAATTTGGAGCCAGTTGGAGCCCCTACTGTAAGTATTTTGTGCTTAATTAACGTCATCTCGCTTACGGCAGTACACTCCAAAAAAAAGAAATATCATTCCCTTTTGTGGCCGCCCTTGTTGCTTTTGCTCCCTCAGGCTTGTCTCGCTTGACTACAGAACTCACTAGAAGGCTGAACAATAAAGCCCTGGTATAAAGGTATAAAGGAGTGCAAGACTCATCGTTGCTGTGTTCCTTGCGATCGTCCTGGTAAGTAGTCAGCGCTTCCTCAAAAAACCTTCCGTGCTCATGACATCGTAGGAATACACGCTACCAGAACCAGCCATCCCCGGTTTCCGGTGCGATTCGTGCGCGTAATGAGCACGTCCACGCCGAATGTGGCGAACCCATCAAAGGGAATCATCGTCCGCTTGTTTGCCATAGTCACGGTGCGGATGCTCATTGGCAGCACCCACGTCCGACGGGACGCTAATTCAGGCTAATTCCCGGGAGTAGCGGGGTCCTTCAGCCTCTCCGGCTGTCCCAATCTGGTGGATTTAAGCCTTGTCAGTGGAGGATCTACACTCTCTGCAGCTCCTGAGAGATGCCAAAGGCCAGAAAGCTTCACGAATATCCGAGGCTTCCACACCGTGAGGGGTACCCAAATTCGAGCTGGAAGATGTTGCCATTGCTGCAGTCGATTAGACTGGTGACCAATCTGCCCACTAGAAAGCAAGCTTGTCGGTAGACATTTCCCACTTCAGAGAGAGATCGGTTACCTAACTGGTGCACGCAATGCTCGATTCCACAGCACCCAGAGCTTAATACGAAGTGAGACGATGTGGGTTGAAGTGGTTAAAAAACGGGAGCCCTTACCCTTAGCACATCACGTCCATAAATTACAAGCTAAATTAAGCCAAAATACTTTAATCAGCCCGGATGCCCATCCCGAATTCCTCTTCATCGCTGTCCCCCACATCAAATATCGGCGGTCCCACATCTACAGCTTTGCCCTTGCCCTTCGCCCGGCGCTGCCTTTGCCGGAACGCCTCGTCGTCCCCCTCGACCTGCGCCATCTCCCCGTTGAGATCGTCATCCGAGTGCGCGTTGAGGGGGATGTCCTCCCCATGCTGATTGACGGGCAGCCGCGGGCCGCTGGCGCGCCGCCGCCGGTAGCACACAAAGATGCCGATCGCGGCGAAGATGAGGGTGAGCACGACGGCCGCGGAGCCTGCGTTGTAGTACGCTGGCGCGCGACGTTAGCGTCACATGTATAAGACGCAGGAAGGACACCCATACCTTCCCACATGGCCTTGGCCTGCTGTGGGCTCTTCCCTGCATCGGCGACAGCCGTCGCCGTCGCCGCCGTCGGCACATCCTCGAGTAAATGCGGCTTGACCACACTGCCGACGCTGCTCGGTATCCGTGCCGAGCCGCCAACGATTTCGGAAAAATTTACACCCATGAACCGCAGAATCATGTCGTGCGAGACATGCGGCAGGTCAAAGGGCGCCATATGCGAGGCGTTGAAGATCTGTGGAGTTGCCAGGTCAGCTGCAGGTTCTGGAAAATGCAGAAAGAAAGGGCTGGGATACCTTGGTGTATGTCAAGTTGCGCGAGGACACCCACGTTCCTGCTGGCGCGCCGGAAACGCTCCACGATTGCGTCTGGACGGTCTGTACGAACCTTATCAGCGAGCACCACAAACTAATCAGAGTTGAGCCAACCCCAAGTCCCTTCTCTCCATTCCACTCCATTGCCTGTATCATCGATTCCAGGCCAACATAATTGCAGATTAGGTCCTGATCGCCGGCGAAGATGAGGACGGGGATGCGTTCGAGGACCTTGGGCAGCTTGGTGATCGCCGAATCCGACAGCCGCTCGTGTATCTCCTGGTGAATCCGGCCGCGACACTCGACCCACGACACAGGGTTCTTCTCCGCATGGAGTGCGCGTACGACGTCTTTGCGCTGTAATGAGAACGAAGTTAATTGGTTAAGATAGGCCAACGGGGAAGACGAGACGCACGTCAAGGTACGTTGTAACAGGTTTGATGTCGGGGGGCCAGTTCATGCCGCAGGCCGGCGCGAAGTCGTCGAAGCGGATGTCGTAGATGTTGATGCACATCTGCTTTCCATCCACGCTACAGGAAAAGTCAAAAATTGAATCAAAACGATATCCCGCTTCCGCCCAACTGCACACGTACACTTTCTCGCGCACAGACGTAACATCGAGCAATAGCCCCTCGCATCTCGGCGCCGTGATAGGCTCCGGGGAGGTTATCTTGGCAATGTCGGCCATACATTCGTCTGTACGCTCTTTTGCGTGTTTCCAGGCCTATAAATACGTTGAGAGAAAGACCTGGGAAGCCGCGGGACGGAAATATACATCGGAATTCTCCTCGAGGATGCCCGTTTTGACCGCGAAGTCGATGTACGAAGCATACTGCCGCCGGGCGTCAATCCAACCGTTGCCTATCGCCGCACCACGTAGATTAGTGCCAATTTTCGAATTGAGGATGGCGTCGGCTGCGGAGATTTTTCAGCAGCTGCTCGGCGTTGAATAAAAAGCGCACACACCGAAATATGGTATCCATTGGCCGGCGTAACTTTCACCGCCGAGGAATGTCTGGAATTATTGGACTCAGCGTTCCTGGGTGTTGAGTAGAGATTTTTACATACATCCATATGTTTGTACTCCGGGAACACCTTGTAGAAATTACCCATAAATTCTAGAAGTTGAGTGGCAGCCTATATTCGGCAGTTAGCGGTGCACGGGGGAAACGCAGCGAGGACACACCTCATCTAACGTATGGACGTATTTGTCCGTGCTAGTGTATGAGAAACCTGTCCCGGCGGGTTGGTCGACTGCACGACAAGAAGAAATGAATCTGTGCACGCAGAAGAGCACGTGAAAGTATGCATACCATATACCATCGTCGTATACTCCTCCCACCCGCCTTCCGCGACCTTGAATCCGCCTTTCCCATCCATCCGCCATGGACCCACCTCCATCATGAGCCCGTCAAACGACGAGCACCCCGGGCCGCCCTATGAGTTCCTGCTCAGCCCCAAACGCCCCAGAATGCCAAGGAAGGAGTAGCGCACGTTAAACCAGAACATAATCCGCTGCTTGTCCGCCATTCGGCGGTTTTTAATCATCACAAAGAACAGGTGCGCAGTGACCGTCTTCGCGTCGTACTTGGACGCATTGGGGTCGGAAGGGAGGTGGCCCGCAAATATCGTGAGTGGGTGCTCCGGGTCCTGGTGGATATCCGGGAGAAAGGGAACATAGAACGAGGCAGCAGAAGGAACTATCGATAATTTATTGTAGGTTGCGCGCAACAACAGCAACAACGAAACGCACGATCGGTGGGGGCTGCATAAGTAGACTTGAGGGCGAAAACTAATGTCCAGAGCACTGCCAGACACCGAGAGCGAATCATTGCTCGACACGCGAAGGTACACCCAGTAGATTGTCGAATAATTTCAACAGAATGTTGACCAAAGAGACCACTAGACGTTCACCAAAGACCAGGATCAGTCGAACCGTGCACTAGACGTCCAACGCCGCTAAAGCAGTAGAGGATGCGGGATGGCGAATAACAGTTCTCTATAAATTGGCCGAGTTTGGTCATATTTACCACGTTTCGTTCCTGGCAAGGCGAGTTCTTTTTCTACATTTTCTCACATTTTATCTTCTTTCCTACCGCCACGCCCCAAGTTCGATATCCATTGGTTCGTCCCTATCTCCACGAGCGTTCAGTTGAATCATATGAGTTTCTGAGCGTATCTGGAGCTTTCACAGAATAAAATTAGCAGTACGTTACAAACCCAGCCTTTACACGGGACAGCGCGGTGAGTACTACACTACAAGCAAGACTCCATGTCGTGACATAGCGTATATGTATCGCATATCGTGGTCAAATAAACATACTTGGCATCCAACGCACTACTTTTTGCCCTTCCCCTTACGCTGCTTCGCCTTGCTAGGCGAAGCGGGGGCCACAGCCGCGGGCGCGGGTGCAGCTGCAACAGGAGCACCGGCAGCGGCAGCACCCGCCGGCCGCGCACCACCCGCAACCTTGGGAGGCGGCGGCGCCTTCTTGGAACCAAAGCTGTGGAAGATATTTATCGCAAATGAGGCTATACTGCCGGATATGAGGATCATAATCCAGCGCGGGATGCGGACGACGACGAGGTAGAGTTTGGTCATCCAGATCGCGAAGAATTCGAGTACGAATTCGCTGGGAGGGAAAGCGTAAATGAATAAACAAACTATCGGAAGATGGAGGGAAAAGGTCCGTACCGACTTCCTCCTGGGGCGAAGGCGCTCTTCCAAGGCGGGGTGACAGTCCAGCCATCCCGCTCGAGGAACTGGCGGAAAGCACCATTGACCATGCGCAGCTGATTCGGGCGGTAGAAACGCAGAGTCTGGCCACGATCCTTGAGGATGACGATCGAGGGGGCGCTGCAAGGCTATTCAGTATGAATGCAGCATGGAAATGAACGCAAAACACGCACGACCAGAGATTCCACTTGGTGGTGACATAGGTAACGTTGAGGTAGTCGATGCGGGCGAAACGGACGTGCGGCAGGTCCCCAGCAATGAGAGTATCATTGTAAGCGTCGTCGAACGCGGTGTCGATAAATTTTGAAAGACCCTCATTCCGCGAGCTGGTCGCCGAACTAGCGAAGCTATGAGTACATTGTTCAAAAGATTGAAACTTGAAACCCACACGATAATAGCCCACACCCGCTTTTCCTCCTCCTCCGGCGTCAGCTCCTCATTCACGACCATGTCGGAATAATTCTCGTCCGTGATAAGAGGAACACGCATGTCCCACGGCATGACCGCTGCAGCCTCCAACCGCTCCGTAATATTTATCCCAGCCTTCTCAAACAGTCCCTTGACGGGCCCAGAGCCGAGGACCTTGGTCAGGTCGAAGAGATTGGAAAATGAAAAGGGTTCTGCTGGTTGCGCATCTTGACGAGGAGGGACTGCACCACCGACGCTGGGGGCTGCGTTCTCAGCTGTCACAGTCTGGCCTGGTTTCCAGCCGTCTGAGAAGTACTGGGCATTTGCTGTTGCGACCAGGGCGAGCACGCTGAGGACCTTCATGGTGGTGGAAAGAAAAGACAGGTAACAATTAAGGCACACAGATAGCACTTGATTGTCACGAAATCTGACGAAATCAAGTAACCGTAAGCGCTAACCCCATCCGGCAGTTAAATAAATTCTTATTTGTTGACTCGAACCTGACTCTTCAGAGACTATGCTTGCAAAAACACTCGCAAGGAGGAAAAAGGATAGCACTTCGTGTGCTTCCCAATTATTTACTGGATTTCGTTATACAAGGGATTTGACATTCGTAATATACGTGGGGGTAACAACCTATTAACCTTAAAACGCCGAAACAGCAGCCTGGAGCACAAGCAAACTAGCACTCGACCCCGATGCGACTAGCGCAGCGCCAACATCACCAACAGTCTTGGGTACCGCCGACCCAATTGAGGCACCATGACTCGCGATGAGCTTCTGCAGCTCCGCCTTGTGCGACTCCACCGCCATCCGGCGCGACCGCCCAACCATCACCATGATGTTCTGGCCCCCCGACAGCTTCGCCGACTGGATGTCAACAAGCTCGACGATCTTGTGCAGCGGCTCGCGCGCCTCCTGGGTCCTGAAGGTGATCCGCGAGAGCGCGTCGCGCACAGAGGCGTTGTGCGAGGTAGAAGCAGCCGCGAACCGATCCCAAAGTAGGTTGTCTGCAGTGTCGGATACGAGCTGTGTTTGCGTGTTTGCGTGTCCGTAAACAGTATCAGCGGCGGCCATAGTCTGCGGGAGGATGGTGTGAATTAAAGAAACGGAAACAAAATGGTACGCACGAGCTGCGTAGTGCCATGGCCGGTAATTCTGGCAGCAGCGTCCGTCGCCTCCGCTCCAGAGTCAATCTTGCGCACCCGGACAACCGTCGCATGCACTGTGGGATTGGAACAGAGTTGCACGAGGAAGGCAAGGGCAAGTCGGTCGTCCGGTCCACCGATAAAGGGCAGGAACAGTTGCCGCTCCGCCGCCCCCGATGTCAGCGCCAAACTCATCCCGCGGTCCACAAACAGCGCCACATCCGTCGGCGCGCGCTGGAAGACCCTGATAAAGTGTTTAGATCCAGTTTTCAGATACATAGTATCCGGTGTTTACCTGCGGATAAAGTCGGAGTATACAACGGAACTCGTCTGGTCCTGGGTCGTCGTCTTGTGGAAGACTCCATCAAAGGGATTCCGAGCGCCGGTAGCCCGCCCCCCAGGCTGCTCCTCGTCCAACACCGAGGTCGTGCCGCGAGACCATGGAATGATGACCATCTGCGTCTCGAACTCGGTTGCGTGCTGTGCAATGGCGTCGGGGAACTCGTCGTACCCGACGACGGAGAGGGCAGCGGAGACCATCATGCGGTTGAGGTAACCGAAGGTGCGGAACACGGAGACGATGGGGTCGTTGTGAAGGAGTACATCGGCCTCTTGCGACTTGAGAACGGCAGACGTCCGATTCGTGAGTTCGATCAAACGAAGGGCGTCTATGCTGACACGAAGCCGTGCTATGGGACTGGGGGGAGAAGCCGCCTCCATAGCTTTCTCCTCAGCAATACTAGAAGCGTATGAGGGAGGAGAGACATTGGAAGGCTGGATGAGCTGAGCAAGGGTCATAGCTGCCGGGAGCTGCTCAATCTTATCGAGAACAATGGAGAACTTGGTCTTGACTTCGTCCTCGGAAGATTTGCGCGGGAGGGCATCGGCGTCGCCAATCTTCGCAGTATTCGTCCCTTCGTGCACACGGTGATGCGCAGGGTAGAATAGGAGTGTGAGGGGCGTCGTTATGAATGTAAGGACCAGCGCATGCAGAACGAACATGGAGAAGGTGCGGGCGTCCAATATCCCTGCCGAAAGGCCAATGTTTAGCACGATCAGTTCCACCAAGCTAGGGGAGCGTCAGAAAGGAACCCAGCATACGTCTAGAGAGAACATACCCTTTGCAACTCATGAGAGCACCGATCGCCCCGGCCTCGCGCCATTTGAAACCACTAAGGTACGCTGTGAGGCCACAGGCAACAAACTTGGAGGTGAACGCAGTAAGGCAGATTATGAGAATGTATGCCCATGTGATCCCGGTGTTGAGAAGACCGAGGTTAGTCTTCAACCCAGAGAGAGCGAAGTACTGCATTGCGCTCAGTGCATATACCAGAGTCCAGTATACGGATCACATACGATCGGGAGAAGCAAGATCGACACGAGATCTTCAAGCTTTTCGACCAAAGAGATGGCGTAGCCATTTTCTTTGGGAATCACGAGCCCAGCCAAGAAGCCGCCTAAGGTTAGATTAGAAAAGAGCTCGATGTAAATGCGCAACAAGACTAACCAAAGATAGGATGGACGCCGATAATATCGGTGAAGAAAGCCGAGAATAATATCATGATCACTGGCGAGTACGAGGATCAGCGCTGCGCCGAAATATGGATGCACAGAACATACGGGTAACAGTCATCATGAAGGTGGTCGGCGAACCCTGCTCCAAACTTCCAGTCCGTCTCGCGAGCCATACATATCCCCAACGGACGGGGAAGAGGAGGAAGATCACGAAACCAGTGCTAGCGAGAAGGACGTAGAGGGCCGTGAGGCCGGTCGATGCGTTGACGAGGGCAACAGTCAGCGCAAGCAAAATCCAGCCAACCACATCGTTTCCAATGCCTGCGGAAAGAGTGACAACGCCGACTGTGGTGTCGAGGAGTTTGAGTTCGGTGAGGATACGGCAGAGGACGGGAAACGCGGTGATTCCAACGGCGACCGCAGTGAAGAGGAGGAAGTACCCGAAGTTGACCTTCGGGTCGATGAACTCCCTGTACACGCCCACACCCAACGCCGCCCCGAGTCCTAGTGGTATGATAAGCCCTGCGAGAGAGATGGCAGCAGATGCCCTGATGTTGCGCTTCATGATCCGCACGTCGATTTCGAGGCCGACAAGGAAGAGGAATAAAACTAAACCGATTGTACTTGTGAGTGTGAGCATCTGCATTCCACTGGCAGGGAAAACCGCGTTGAGGTAACCCGGAATGCGACCTGTCGAACGAGTTATAATGGATGAAGGGCATGAAGAGGAAAGTTCTGACCCATGATTGAGGGTCCCAGGATAACGCCTCCGAGAACCTCTGCAATGACACGCGGTTGGCGAATTCGCCCAAGAATAAGAGCAAGGAGCTGGGTCATCCCAATGATGATTACTACGCGATTTCTCGTTCATACTGCGTTGGAACTTGAGAAAAATAGAACACGCACTGACTTGAATGACCCATAGTGGGAATGGGTCACTAGCGTTGAAAGTCGCAGGATTTGATCCAGATATTACGCCCCCCTATGAGTGCTGATGAGCGAAAGAGGGAAGAAGATCAAGAGGGAAACGAACTTGTTCTAAAGCCGCCCTAGGACGGAGCGTCCTGGCCACATCGACAAGCTGCTCTGCTAAAATTCCCATATCGTAGCAGCGGTTAGAGGAAAGGGCCCTTGAATCATCAAAACTTCCGCGCCTTAAGAGAGGGTCTCCGGCAGTTACGGCATAATGTGACCCCTAACACCGCGATGAAAGGAGCTAGGAACACTTTTGGAATAATTCAATCGGAAAACTGAATAACAATCTGAATCTGAAAACGCCGGTCAGAGCGATTCAAAGCCGTGGTAAAAAATACGAGAGTGTACGCAGGGTGTCTAATACAAAGGTAGGCTAGCTTTTTCTCAGTGGAATGCGGAGCAACGCCCATGGAACGCAGAGCAACGCCCACAGCTTCGCAGCATCGACGAACACCGAGATTGCTGTTGAAATTACTGCTAAGTCCGTGCCGTTATATCACGAATCGGAGCTGCACCCACGACAGCCTAGAAACGATCCAATTCAATCAACGGCATTTTATCTGGCGCCCGAACTTACCGCAATGGACACATTCAACGATGGTACCGGTCCGAACTTGGGCTTTAGGGACGCGACAGACGCACGTCGACCCCTGGTAATTCATGTCCTTGAAGAAGTTATCAGTGTCAGTATATCTCCACCGCGCTATATTCGTCTGCAGTAACCAACCTTGGTCTGAATACACCGCAAGCAGCACAATTTTTCGTATCCCGCCTTCTTCCATTTGGCAATCATGCTAGAAAAGATAAGCGTGAGGAACAAGATCGAGAAACGTGGTCAAGAATGAAGAGAAAGGCTTACTTGGCATCTGCATACCCCTCTTTCAACAGCCAATCGTACAGCTCTTTCGAAATTGCCTCCCGCTTGTAATACAGCTCATAAATGTATCGCGATCGCGTGTGCGAGATACGCATTATAGGCCAAAGAGATTCGGTCTTGCGCTTGCCCTCGTGCGACTCATTTTCAGCGTCCCGCATCTTCTTTGCGTAGTCATCGAGGATCTAGACAAACATACTTGGTGTACAGTTTAAGAACGCAGAGCACATTTCAGCCCACAGCTTCAATCTCTTCAAAGCCCTCCGGCGGTTGCTTGGTTCTTGTCGTCCTGATTTTGGGCATTACAACGGCGTCGACGACGACAATTCAGGTACTGAGTTACACCTCGTTTCAGCCGTTGCAGGTCGAGTTTAGGCCCGATGTAGTGGTCGGCTCAAGAGTCAGAAAAACACGTGATCGCGCACAGCCACATCGAGCTTGATCTCCGACCTCTTCGTCACTTTTGAAGAGGACAAACGGCCTTGGAAAATCATTCTAGCCTTCTTGAAATTCCAAGCTGCTCCAAACCTGCTCCAAGATCTCGCAGCCCAGAATTTCCCCATTCAACTATGATTCTCGATGGTGCAATTACATCTAGGTCAGGGCGCATCGCCCTGGTACCCCCCTCGGAGACCAACGATGCAGCTACAGCTGCGCTCCGGGAGCATTCCGAAACACGACGCTATCTCCGCTATTTTCCCGAGCATGTTTCGGTCGACGATGCCCGTACGCGGCGGCTATCCCGAGCAACTGATACAACTCTGGTGGACTTCAACATTCATGCGCTCAACACCGGAAAAAAACGGACTACCTGAAGCGGATGTTCGCACATTCGTCGGTACTACGGGGATATTCCACGTTGAGACCGAATACGGCAGTTCGTGCGAGGTTGGTATCCTTATCAGTCCCGAATACTTTCGTGGAGGGCTGGCGACGGATGCGCTTTACACGGTCTTGGCGTATGTTTTCGAGGAAAGAAAACTTAATCGCGCGGAATTCAACACCGGGGTAGACAATTTGGGTATGCGAAGGTGGTTGGAAAAAGCTGGGGCTACTTTGGAAGGCACCCAACGACAAAAGTGGTTGGATCCAGGTGTCGGGTACACCGACGTTTGCAAGTACAGCATTCTTCACGAAGAATGGATCGCGACTGTTAAGGGGAGACTAGAGGCGAGGATTGACCGATCGCTTGTGGGTTGACCTCTCCGACTTGTTGTCGCCCTGCTCACAACGATTTTTCTAGCAAAGTTCGGACGGGGTTTAATTTATCCTTAGGCGTTCGCTTCTCCTAATTTTCTTCTGGAATGATTCAAGCTAATGCATCTGTCGCTTTCCCGAGAAGGGTATAGATGGTCCCACGCACGGACTTCAGCGAACGACCAAATCCACCCAAAGATCCGCAAGTCGGCAAACCATAAAAGTAGAGGTTCCTAGCCTAAAATTACAAGAGAGTGCCAGGCTGAGAAAATATACGTCGCTTCTTTCAACCGGATTTCTCGTTAGGCTCCAAGCTGAGCGTGTTCCTGGGGGCTTCCCTAGGCTTCCCATCAGCGACTCAGACGCAATTAGCCTCCGTCGGAGCGTGGAATTCTGGGTGGCGTTGGTGGAGAGCACGGGCGTCGCGGCGAAGAGCCCAGGCTGCCTATGCGTCGGCCACGCTATCGTTGCCCGTCGGCTGCTAAATTCTTTCGAACCGAAAACGCGAATAATTGCTCGTCGCCTTATAATTGCTCGTCGCCTTTATCCTTTACTCGCTGATAGGTACATGGATGCTCCTCAGGTCCACCCTGACTCCTCAATTCTGGTGTTTCTGATACTCGCAAGGTTCCCAAGTTCCGGCCGTCGTATCTGCTAGCGATTAGGTGGGGAGTGTTAGGGTGTATGTACATTTACGGCTCTCTGGTCATATGTGGAACACACATACCAGAGCCGTAAATACATAGTATGACTTGACACCAGAGAGCTGTAAATGTAGCTTGGCCTAATACTTCTCATGCCACTACTTCAGTTGCCGCGATGGCCTCAAAAATTAATATACAGCAGGCTTTGCTTACTTGAGTACTGCGGCGCAGGCTCTCCAAAAAAGTCCAAGGCAAATGGCGGATAAGTAATTCTCAGAAACTTGGGCTGTAGGCATCAGTACCGTGCCGCGAGAGAGCATTGATGATTGCACGGCACGGTACTACTAGAGTGTGATACAGCTGATGCTTCAACTTGGCCAAAGACGATGCCTTACTATTCGACAGATTTACAGTCGAGGGTTTAGAGGCACCCTGATCACGGCAGTGTAGAATAGTTGAGTTGCGCGAATGCGGCACCCTCGGCTTGATTCGACGGCCTCGGCTTCAGCAAACTACCTCCAAAATGTTGGTCTTGTGCAGTCATCTGCAGTTTAACCTCACATATTAGACGTTGTACTCAGACAACCGACTATGCTTGGTTTTCTGAAACGGCTGTGCCGCCAGTGCCGAGACCCTGCCGGCCTCTGCAGACTGTCGGTGGGAGGCCCGGAACACGGAGAAATCCCGAATAAGCGCTCAATAGAATTACAGGGTTGAGTAACGCACTTTAAATTCCCGAAGCCAAGAAATCTCTCATGTCTTTCAAGGAATCGAATGCATACAAAGAGTGCTAGTACTGACCTGAATTCGGTGCGAAATTGTTGTCCATTATGTTTTTACATGTAAATTTTCGGGAGTCGGTCCGCGGTGTCGTAAACTTCACCAGGAGATATTTGATGACAGTCGATCAATTCACGGGCGAAAAAGCCCGGCACTGGTTGATCGACTGTCATCAAATCTCTGTGCTCTGGGCGAACTCCGACTGCGCTCGAGTCTACTTCACCTCGGACGCGCACGGAACCGCAGACTTTGACTCCGTCTTTCGCTATTTTTCATCTTATAACACCTTAGACCGACCCTTGCATCGACGGAGTCCTTCCTTCTCGCAACCTTGGGCCGACCTTCTCGTTCGACGAAATTCGAGCATTTTACTTTGCATTGACTTGCCATGATCGCCGACGCTGCAATAAAATCCAAGTCGGGACGGATAATCCTGGTGCCCCCGCCTGAGAGGGACGATGAAGCAGTAGCTGCAATGCGCAGTCATCCCGAAACTAGGCGTCACCTCCCTTTCTTTCCGGAGCACTTGTCACTTACCGATGTCGCCGCCATGCGATTAAAGCGCGATGCCGACCCAACTATGATCCCCTACAATATCCACACGCTCGCCGCCACACCGGATACGCCCGCAGGGACCTTCGTCGGCGCGACCGCGTTGACCCACATCCAGGGGCGCTCCTGCGAGACGGGGATACTCATCGCCCCTGCATTTTTCCGGACGGGGATGGCCACCGAAGCGTTGTACACGCTCATGGAGCATGCTTTTGAAGAACGGAAGTTCCATAGGGTGGAGTTCCAGACCGCAGTCGACAATATGCCGATGCGAACTTGGCTAGTGAAGGCCGGAGCAACGCTGGAAGGAACGAGGCGAGGGTACTGGACCGGTGCGGGAGCGGATGGATACACTGATGTCACCATGTATGGCATCCTTGAAGGGGAATGGTTGGCGACTGTAAAAGGCAGGCTAGAGGCGCAGCTGAACACTAGCGTTGAACGCTAAGCAGCTGCTACACACAGCGTACAAACATAGACTTAAATCGACAGCGACGGCGATAAAGTGATTGTGTGGGTTTTAGTCTTTGGTTTTCGATTATATTCTGGCTGAGTATCGCAATGTGCGTATTCCAGTCTCAGTTGAATTTATGGTCCTGCGAACTTCCTTTTTCGGCGACGGGAGTTGAGTTGGTTTGTTTCGGCTTCCTTGTAGTGAAATCGGAACTGCGCTCTTCCCAGCGTTATCCCTTATTCTATAACCATCAACCGATAACTGAGTGTCCGTCCGACCTCTCTTTTTCAATATTCACACGACGAAACCAACTCTGCGTGGCATTCAATGACTCAGATTCAACCTTTGATCCCCGATGCTACATTAAGCGCACCGCCAAAAAAAGACATTTTAATTTAGACCCGGCTGAAAATATCCCCGAAACCAGGAGATTATTTCGGCACATTCAGATTGGCCGAAAGCGGCAAAGAAGCGGTTTCGGTCGGCCCGAAAACAAAGGTTCGGCCCAACGTCGAAATTGCTCCGAAACTAATTGTTGCGATGTCTGACGGTGCAGCTGAAACAATAGGTTTCGGCACTGTAATTGTGCCTGCCAAGATTCAGCAAGGCTGATTTTGCTGCCGAATTCCGCTGTTTCGGCAACGTTTTCGCCGGGCTGAATCCTAACGTATTTTCAGCTTCGTTTATAATTTGCAATTGTAGCCTAATCTGATGATTTCGGTGACGTTTTCAGGGAGCCTAAATTTCTTTTTTGGCGGTGTGGGGTCTTTCGGAGTAGCCATTTCAACTATTTCAACTATTTCAGCTTTATTTCAATTTTATTTCAAGTCGCGACTCGCCAGAGTTCGAAATGAGGATAGGACTCAGGATAATATATTAGCCCGCTATGGTCCCATTTCGGAACAGTCCGGGTTGTAACATGCAGTATACCGGCCCCAAATAATATACTGTGCTACGCCACTACCCAGCCACCCTCGACGAGCTAACCTCTCTCGGCGAGGCCGTAGATCTCGGGTTTCTGAATAGCAGCCTAGAAAATCACTGACCTCAATAGCTAATATCCCGTTGGCCATATCATCGGCTCCCTGCTGAAGATGGCAAATACCTTAGATACATATTTCGCCATCTGACAAACTGACTCCCTCCGGAAAATCATTGCGCGTAAGATGTTTGTCGCGTTCCACGGCTCGACCGATAGGACCTTTGGCTCCAAATGTTGCCTTCCACTCACGAACAATCGACGGCAAATCACCAGCTCAGCCGATTTTTTGCAGAAGAATAACGCATGCTCCACAGTTTCGACTTCTCGGCAACCAAACCGACATCCACGCAAATCCCGCGGGACTTTGACGCGATGGTATCGCTGCTTGTATCGCATCCTCTCAACTGCTAGAGGGTGCTGGCTAACCAGGAGTCGTGTAATGGCTTTGCGATGATTAGTGTTCGTCACAAGTTGGAGATAGTGCCGCAACACCACTGAAATTTTCTTGGGAGCCTCGTCTTCCAGCGGTTCCAAGCGTCCATGCAGCATGTATAACCTCGTCGATGTGTTTATCTCATCGTCGAGACGTTTAACGGCTGCTGTATACACTTCTTTCGCCAAAGTTTCGCATTTTTCCGGAGTAAGCCCCGTCAGAGCAGGGAGGGTAACCGAATATGGCAACCTACTCATCACGAGCGCCAAGTCCATCCAGTATCCTTGCTGCCCATTCAGGAAAAGGTTGTACGAATCTTCCAAAGCAGCCCGAGCATATCGACTCGTTTTAGGATTAACCAGATAACCGACATATCGCAAGGCAAGAATTATGCGCCGGTATGACACGGGAATCAAGCCGAGTTCAGTGAAGAGAGGCGCGCGCATCGAGTATGCACCCAGGCCTAAGAGTCGACGTAAGAAAGCTGTCTGGATGAGATTATTACCATCCAAGTAATTTTGGATCCCCCGCCTAAGACGGACAACCCGGCGGTAGCTGCGCTCGGCAGTCACCCAACTGTAAGCAACACCTCCATTTCCTTTCGGAGAACTGTTCACTCGCTGACATGCGTACACTTTGACTGTCCCGCGAAACCCCTCACTCCGGACACGCTGCCCGGTACTTTCGTCGGTACGGCCGCATTATTCCCGCGAGCCCTCGAGATACTCGTCAGTCCTACATTTTCCGGGCGGGGATCGCGACCGACGTGTTTTGCACGCTCCTACTGTATGGCTTTGAAGAACGAAAGTCCATAGAGCGGAATCCGCTGACAATTTACCGATGCGAGGTTGCCAGGGTGAACAGTTAGACGTCACAAGACGAGGATTCCGGTTGATTCCAGTACTTATCATTAGCAACACCAGAGCGTAGAAACTTGTATGTCGCACGCAAGTCGCACGACTTGCGCACGACTCACACCAGCCAGACACCGCAAATTTTACTTTGAGTCAGACAACGCAAATATTAGTTTGGGGGTCTTCGACAAGTAAACTCATGAACAAAAATCTGGGGCGCACTGTGACTTACTGTAGTATTCCGACCACTAGTTCAGGTGACGGGTGATGGGGACCTGTGAAATGAACTAATTGAACTTGGTGACGGTGACAATGAATTTTCCTGGCCCAAATAGGGGTAGAAAAACGCAAAATTGTGCTCCGGCATTCGCCGGATTGCCCGTTATGGCAATTGTTGGCTGATTGCCGAGGCGTGAACTTTGAGTCCAGTGAACTTTTGTGGTGACGGGTGACACCCCGTGAACTAGTACTACAGTATACGTTGTTTTCGTGTTTCAGGTGAAATTGCCTATTTAAGCGATGAGCGGTTGCTTGTCGTAGTTTCTCACCGGCGTCCAAACCAAACAGAACCATGCCTGACCCTCTTGGAATTTAACGACCATCGCAAGCGTATGGTCATTCTATCCTCCTTATAGTGGCTCACAGTCGACTCAAGTTCATTTCATTTGCAACTCTTCTCACTCATCTCGCGGCGTAACATCCATTAAATATCCGGAGTGCGGGCACTGTGCTGCGGCAGCCCCAGTCCGCAATGGCGCTCATAGTTCCCATCCTACGGCTCTTCATGCTGCTCCTCAATATTTATGACAGTCTCAAAGTCCTCAAATTTCCTCGTCCTTCCCCTCGGAACTCTGGTCAACCGACGGTGCGAGCCCTATCGCAACGGAAGCGGAATATGAAAGGATGCCTGGCGGTGTGGATTGTATGGGTAAGCGGGCAGATATACACTGATATGTGTTTATTTACTGATACCAACAGTGCTGCTTCATGGTCTACGAACGAATGGCAGAAGGAATCGTGTCCTTGTTCGTCCCGTTCTATGACGAAATCAAATCACTTGTTCTTTTGTTTCTCATTTTAACGCGTGCGAGGGTATGTGCTTTAATGCCCGTTTGCTGAATAACTCGTCTAATGGCTTTGCAGGGCGCTGAACCTATATATCTCCATGTTATCCGCCCTCTGCTGAAACCGTACACATCTACCATTGATGCCCTTTCTGACGTCGCCCGTATGTTCGGCGACATTGTCTTTTTGTTGTTGACGTATCCCTTCCACCTGGTGTTGACTTGGTGGCACACCGCATTCGCTCATCGCGAACCTGTGGAAGAAGAGGTGGACAGAGGACTTTACGCAGAGGTTCAGCAGGTGTTGCACTCGGTGTCAACTCAAATGCCGATGCAGACTGGCGGTCGGAGACGGTATTCGGCACCCATTCGAGCCGACGCCTATGCTTCAAATCCTACGGCTGCGGAGCCAAACTTCGCTCCTTACCTTCGAGTCCCTGCGGAGCGAACACCTGAGCCTAGGCGGGTATCTGTTCACGAAATTTGGCACCCTCCCCGTTCTGCGTACCAGGACGAAGACGACGATCCCATCCCTCCTCTGCCAGTCGAACAGGAACCAGTAGAATCCGAAGAAGCTCGGCGCGCGCGCGAGCAGATGGATGAATGGAGGCAATATCCGCCATTCCCCTCTGCCTATCCACCAACCCCGATGCCTGCTTCCTCTTCCCGCCTTCCTCTTTCCTCCGCTCACGATATCTCGACATTTCCACTCCGACATTTCTCCTCAATTCCAGAGGGCGCCGAGCGAGCCGAGCAGGGTTTTGGGCAGTCGCTCCTGTCGCCGCATGAGCTTTCGAACCCCGGCTCTGCGCGAGACACGAGCGACGAAGATAATATATTAGGGATTCAAAATGGTTCTTCTAGTAATACTGGCCCCGACGACCTGATGGACGACGAGGAGGATGATGAAGACGACTTTAACGTTACCTTAGGAACACCTGGCCCGTTGACGGTGCAGGATACAATTACCGCACCTCGGACTCGGTCCAGAGCCAAACTTGCGTCAGCCGCCCCTATTCTTGTGCCGCTACCCACTCTCCTCTCCCGAATCTCCTCCGACACTTCATCTGTCTCCAGCGAGTCTAGCGCCCAGTCCCTCGTGGGACGAAAGCGTTCACGAGAGCTCGTCGTACCAGTGGATGATTCTGTTTCTCTTCGGCGTACGGTGAACATATCCAGTCCCACGACCGCCGTCTTTTTAGAGAGCACAGAGGATGAGAGCTCCGTAGCCAGCACCTCTTCTGCTGCTTCCAGCGACGCCGAGGATCCGGACGCGGGCACGACGAGTGCGAGCGAGCCGACGTCGCCGCTCGCGAAGAAGCGCAGAGTCGCTGCTCCACGAGTACAGCCGCGGCGGACGACGCGGAATGCATCGCACGAGCCGCCGCCGCCGGTGGCGCCTCCTCTTGCCCGACGACAAGCTCAGCGGCAACCGAAATCCCAAGCACCGGATGTTTCGTCTGCGGCCGTCGGTGGCAGAGCGTCCTCGCGTTTGGCTAATGGCGGGCCGACTGCTGGTACTGCGTCTCGGCAGAGCGCCACACTTGAGGAGGAGGAGGAGGGACCCTCTGTAGCGCCTAGGGGCGTGCGTCCATCGCGCAGAACGGGCGGAGGAGGCGCAAAAAGGAAGTAAATGATCCATGGGACACGCTATTTCTTTCATCTACAATGTAAACCCTCATCTGTATTATATTATTCGCATCTCTCAGACACCTACAATTGTACACACGAACCAGGCTCTCCTCTATACATCATTTCTTTCCGGACCCGGTCCCACGGGATCTTTTGAGGCAACAAGGTTTAGCAGCGTGCGTTATTTCTCCTCTTTGAAACATATATGACGCTATTTTTGACTCATGTCCTTCAGAGCGAGACATTACCGCGCATTCTTGGCCACAGTAGGGTCGGGATGATTTGGTAGGTCCTTCCAACATTCAGTGGCGGAAACCTCGAATTTGTTTCACCTAATTAGGAAGTCGGCGTCTAAAGTCCTCCTCCACCTTAATTGATGTCCAATGCACACAACATCTCGCGGTACTTGGAGCAAAGTGAAGCGGTACACTGTTTTAACTGCTCTTTGTCGGCCCCGCACGCTTTCTGATACACACTAAAAGCAGTGCCAAGTGCTTACCTTAGTTGTAAGCCCTCACCTTTCAAACCATTAGGGCCTCTGAACCCGAACTCCGCGACACTTGTTACCGGCCGTTCAGCGTTCCACGTCAAATCTTTGCGTCTGTCGGCTCACCCGAATAAGTGCATTGTCGGGGCGCAACGGACTCCGTGTTCGACTGCAGTCAACACGGAGAGAATCACTGGGGTCGGATCACGCTTGTGCAATTGCATATCCCCAGATATCCCGAACACTTGCCGCCCCTCCCCAAAAAGCACCGGCGCTGTGGGCGCCGGCCACGAGTAAACAACGTGTAACATTGCACTCACTGCCTCACTCGTCAATTCGCTGTGTTTTTGTGGGTGCCTCTGTGCATTTGCTCATCTTTGCTTAACATTCCTGGAACATTCTGCAGATTTCTCATCACAGCTTTCTGTCATGCCTCGTGTGACCCACATTCCATATCCGGTCGCGTCCTGATCCCTTAGGAACAAACAATGGTGATAAGCACCTGATAACACTTTCTCACCTCTCGACGCCACATTATGCACTACGAAAATTTTCTTTTGAACACTTCCTGCTATGACCTCGCGCGCCATCATAATTTCGGACGCTATCTCGAACCGAGATCCATCTCCGCGTTGCCGAGTCATAACCTCACTGTTTGCATATTTAGGCGCAAGATCTTAGACTGGCTTCTCACTCCTGCACAGTGCAATGTGTGTTATAAACCCGCCACCGTTCAATCAACCGACATTCCTCTGCACCTTTGTCGCTCCGGCGTTTAGCCTTCTACCTCTACTCGCACTCTTAATTCTCGCTATGAAACGGAAAAGACCTTCGACTACATCGCCTGATCCTGAGTCGAAGGGATCCTCTGCATGGGACGCGTGCGATGGATCTACCTTGGGAAAGGGAAAGAGACGTGCTCGGTCTCCGAGCTCGGGAAAGGGAAAGGGACGCGCTCGGTCGCCGACCTGGGAGGTACCCGCAGAAGAGTCCCCACCGCAAAGAAAACGGCGCAAGGCTATCCCACAGCACATGCGACATATGAGAGACAATGTAGAGTCAGCTCATTCGTCGCGCAATCTACAATTCTGAAGGCTTTTCAGATGACCGTATGGGGTGCTCGCTGGATGCCTGCAACCCAGCCCTCGACTGCTGGATCGCAACAGGGAGAGATCGACGCGAGTGGCAACTACACTGTATCGAAATCTCCGCCGCCCGCTTATAGGATGACACCTTCAATTTCGCCGGTCGTTGTGACCGCCAGTTCTTCTTCACCCACTACTCATCACCTTTCTTCCAAATTCGAAACTGGCGACCATGGCACCCCTCTGCTCATACCCCCGCGCTCGCCATCGCCATCGCTATCTGAAATGTTCCCGTTCAGCGATACTTTTGGCGAGGAACTATTTGGGCAGTTCTCGAACGCGTTGAAGGCGGAACCCTCTTCAATACCTTTCACAGAGGACCTCTCCGCCTTTGATTTCGATGCCAAATCGTCTTTTACTTTCTCGAACCATCTGCAGCCGAGCCACAACATGACTCAAATCACTTCATCCACCCACCCTTCAGCGTCTTTTCCACAACCTTCGGATCCTTTAACCAACTCGATGGCGCTCATGGATCTATATTCCGGAGGTCCCCTCCCCAGCGTTCCTTCCAACTTCGATAACTCCCGTGTGGCATACCCGTTTCACGGTGCTTCTGACTGGCTCCCCCCGCCTCCCACGCAGCATAGCCTGCCGGTCAACAACGTCGCTCATTATCCGGATGGTCTTTATCATTCCCCTCTTTCATTTTCATCCCCACCCTACAATGTATCCGACTTTCCAACGACCGCGTGGACCACAAGTTCGCAGCGTGGAGAGACGTGCCACCCGATCTCGTCAGTCGGAGGATATTCCACCGCACCCATGTACACCGCACATGGCTCTCCCTACCTCGGTGTACCGGATGGACATTACTCTCCGATCTATCATCGTTCGGGTTCGGGCTCGCCTCTAGCACTCTATCCCGGGCCGTGTCCCCAGTATTGCCCCCATCCTCCGCTGTCTCCGCTCTCAACACGTACCGCGTCATCAGGATCGCTTACGTCGCTGTTTGCGCCGATAGACAACAACTCGCCGAATTCCATCGAGTCGATGATATTTTCGCGCGCACGCGGAATGTCGGGTTCCGACTACGGAGACTACAACTACTCTTCCCCGCACTCAGGTGTATTCACAGGCTCCCCCAGCTCTGTTTCATCCGCACATGGAGGTCTCGAAGGGTCATATCCACGTCTCGAAGGGTCATATCCGCGTCTCGAAGGGTCGTATCCAAACAGTAGCACTTCTCAGACCGTTCCTCTTCCGTTCAACCCTCCACCGCCATACCCCAGTGGTAATTTCACTTTTTCTTTCCCTTCCTAATCGCTTCTCTGCTTTGAAACTGTTGTTTTGTTGTTTTCGCTTATGACGTTATGAATATTACACGATGCTGTCGTCGCCTTGCGAGGCTAATACGACCAAATCTGAATCTTTCCAGCTGACCAGCATGCCTGTTCCTTGGGAGGCCCTTATACCCTTCGGTCTCGCTTTCACGCTCTCTCGAACCGAACGATGGATCTGACACTCTCTGCTTTCGGGCTCTGCCAGGTCTTCTCGTCACAATGTACGGTGTAACGGGCACCCTCGCCAATGTAACCTTCCGTGCCCAAAATCAGTGGAAAGTGCGCATAGATCTCGCTCGGAATGTAGACTTTAGCTTAACTGTATGAAGCCCCCACGCTATGGCCTTGAAAGATGGGACGACATGATGATGGCGCGCGACGAACGGTTGACAGGACACCTTAGAGGCCAGACGGTGCGTCTTCCGGCCATTCCTTAGTCTCATCTGCAATATTAATCTCATGCACGCATGCGTCCCCCAGTCTGATCCTGTAATTCCGAAACGGCACTCTACACCGTCAGCTGAATCAAAATGAATTCAATTGTTGCGATATGAGCTTGTCGGACATTTCCCTGAAAATAAATATCTCCGCTTACGCGTGGTTCACTCTGGCGACCCACGCGCACACCATCTCGCATCCTCTTTGCACAGCGCCTTCTCTCCGCACAGCGCCTTCTGGAAACCCGCCTTTGCAGTGAAAGAATGGTTGTGTCAACACTTGGTGACCAGATCTTGCGTCCGTCCTTGTACAGCTGTAATGTTCCGTCTCACCCGCAATCCAGACGTTAACTGCGTATGTCTGGCACAGCAGCCGCTCGCAAGGTGGTGAATCTGAATTTGAGGTTAAGATCACGTGAGATCGCGTCGCCGACAGCCTTCTGTGTGGCGCACACTCAAAATTGTTTTTATGGCGGCCACATATGGTCACGGATCGTTCTTTTTCAACCTCGTATTCCCCGCGGCTGGGCTTGACCAGGAGTTATGCACGGAGAGTTCCGGCACTTGGCAACTCGGAACAAGACGGCACGCCCTCAAGCCACACGCTCCACCTCGATTGTGGTTAGTGTTAGCGTCCCTTCTCATATACATGCTGATAGGCCCGTCCTAAAGATTCACTTACTCCGCTCCGCTCCGTAAAACATCGCTTTTATTTTTATGACGGAGTAGTCTTTCATTTAACAGATAAAACCTGGACCATAACACAGCTACATCCAGGCCGTCCAAAAAATAGAAATTGAACACACCATGGCGCACTTGGGCCGAGGCTTTCTTTAGCTGAGTCGAATCTATCAGAAAAACCAAGGAGCGCGGGGTCGCTGCAAAACGTGTATCATGCGAGGTATCCCTGCCGATGCCCTGACGAAACAATGCACATCCTAACCAACAACTTGCCTGTGATTAGATGCCTCGTCGATTAACCTACGCGGCGCCCTGTTTCCATCTACATCGATGGCTCGTCGACACGCCCGCACCAATCGCATGTTGCTCTGGGCCCATTCGATTACCAGGTATTCCTGATTCCTCGGACCCGACCACGCGAGTTGATCCATTCTATGTTTTTAGAAGGCTGGCGCCTACAACTATCAGATGCGCTTATTCAATGGGTTACTCGATGGGTGGAGTCGCCTGCAACACTTCGCTCCAGCCGTCAAGCTAATGAGACCTGGACCGCCTGATGTCCATTTGCGCAAGATGCCGCGAATACCCATTCCAAAGCCGGACGAAACGCGCTTCACAAAACACGAGGTCCGCGCCTGCTCAACAGTACCTACTTTCAGTTCTGCCCAGATTACAGATTACTTCCCTCGCGCAAGGCCGAATCTATCTCGAATCTTGATTTGGCTACAGGCTTCTAACGCCTATCTGGTCCTATATCGATGTGAAGCTGTCGCCTGCCCATGCGCCGCGTCGCGAAAAAAAAGGGCTCTGTCGCTATTCCGGTGCGAGCCTCGTGCCCTTGCGCATTCCTCCCGCTTCGCTTCGAATGGTCGTTCCTTGAACCTGGAAGGCGGGGATTCGCCGACGCGCGCTAGTCCGCATCCGACACCACAGATAGAAAAGCAGCTGTGTCTCCATCGAGCGAACCTCTATTCTTGAAATGGATGGAATGCGTTTCCCGAAAACACGAGGCTCGTCCTCAAATGGGACTTGGAAGGCCAACTGAAGGCCGTTTCAGGGCCCAACTTGAAGGAAGTTTTATTCAAGCTGTTATGTGCTGTCTTTCTCCTTGTCACGCTTTTTCTTAGCTGCTCTAGATTCTTGCTCCCGCTTCATGTGTTGTCTTGGCTTGAATTGGCCATTAACTCAATCTACAAATAACAACAAAAAAAGATTTTCTTTGATGTGAAAACGTGGAATTGTGCTCGAGCCTTAAAGGACCCTGCAGCAGCAGACGAAAGTGGGCAGATTCTACTTATTTTTAAAGTTCTTATGCAATGATATTAAGGCACGTCTCATTAACTAGGAAGCTCCGACGAAGTCGGAACGGACCTTGCTTGCACATAGGCTCGCCGCTCAGCACCTCCGACCCCGCGAACGGAGTGCTTTGACAGCTCTGCTGCGGGAGCCCAATGGCTCTTCAATGAATTTTCTCAAGGGAAGTGATCGCTGCCAGTTGGAAAGTTGCGTCGGGCTCAACTTGGAGTTTAGGTAAATAACAGGTAAATGTGGCGTAAAAGCTCGAAGGTCCAGAGTTCGACGTTGGAAGGATTGGTGCCATTATGAGGGTGGAGAAGCAAGGTGATATTGATGCCAAGCTGGCCGTTAGATCGCTCTCTCTTCCCGACCACGTGGCACCCCGACTGGGACCCCGGACTTTTAGCCGACAAATTTTCTCCGCGACAAAGGACGCGCAATTCGCGCCCTACTGACTGGTATCTACACGACGGAAGCTAGACTAGTAGTAATACGACAGAATTGAGAGCGATGGATACCTCTTCCAGGGGAACAACCCCAAAAGCACCTTCGACGGCGATCACCCCGCCACTTGACCCAACGATGGCAGAAAACATAGAGAAACACTTTGAGAAGTACAGTACTCGTCCGGAACTACTCGAACATATGGAAGAGAAAGCAGGCAGAACAGTACGGGACGCCGAGACGGCGCGTGCGTACCTAGAGAACAACCGTTGGATAGCGAAGGGAGACAAACTCAACCGCGAGGTAATGTTCTCAGTCCTGCTAAAGATTTCCCTGCTACCCCAGACGTCGTTGAAGTCCATGGCGGGGACGATACGGGCTCTCGCCTTCATGGCCGAGACGATCGACATCGCGGTTGCAGACGAAGTGGCGGCCGTGATGGCGGAGGCCGTAGGGCCGATAGTGGACTCGGTGGTGGACAACCAGAGCCAGCTGCATTCTGTGGTGCTACAAGTAGCCCAGCATGTCAGCACGCTGCGCAAAACGGTGGAGGATACGAGCGCCGACGCGACCACAGTAGTGGGAGTGCTAAGAGTTCAGATAGCGGACCTGAGAGGTCGCATCTACGCGACAGCGGAGGATGTTGGAATATTCGAGCATGTTCCGCGCTCGTATTACTCATGTGATGAGTAAGCTCCCCGAGATGCCCGAGGTATCCCCGAAGTACTATATAAACTGTGTAGTAGTTAGTAGTACTTTACTCGATTGCTTTAGAGCAACTTACCCCAAGCTCAGCAAGCGAGCTCGTACCCCCGACGATGTGCTGATGGTGCTTCGATTCGCATCACTGCCGTTATTACTTCAACACAATCGAGTTCCTTCCCACAACCAGGAAGTTAAAGACCGGGTCCCCGTCGAAGCACCGTTCTGTGCACCGTCGAGCAGAAAGTCTTGGAGACTTTAAATCCACCGTCGACGTTGTCACCTCGTCGTTACCCCTTGCGTTACCCCGCGTTTGGACCGATCCCCGAAACCCGCGCGCGCTGTCACCGAAGTCCGCCTACTCGAAAGCGGCACCGAGACGGGCTATCCGAAACCCGCACCGAAAGTCTGGTCCTGTTGTGAACCAGCCTGGCCACGTTGAAAGCCAGCAACAAACCGAAGTCCGCCTATCCGAAAGCGGCACCGAACCCGAGTCGGCCTATCCGAAAGCCGAACCCATCATTTGTCAATCATGTCGATCCGCCACCGCCGAATTTGTTGCCGAAGGAGCCTGCCGTTTGCAGGGGTGCTCGAGATGCACTCGTGCTGCACTGCTCGCAGGGGTGTGTTGGAATATTCGAGCATGTTCCGCGCTCGTATTACTCATGTGATGAGTAAGCTCCCCGAGATGCCCGAGGTATCCCCGAAGTACTATATAAACTGTGTAGTAGTTAGTAGTACTTTACTCGATTGCTTTAGAGCAACTTACCCCAAGCTCAGCAAGCGAGCTCGTACCCCCGACGATGTGCTGATGGTGCTTCGATTCGCATCACTGCCGTTATTACTTCAACAGAGGAGGTGAAGGAGGTAGTGCGGGCGCAGTTTGCGGCGCAAGTCGCCGAGTTACGAGCTGCCGTGGAGGAGACAGGGGCCGCCGCAGCGTTGGCGGCTGACGGGATGAAGGCGGTAGTCGCGGCGGCTACGGAGGTGCAGAAGGCAACGATAGCGGTCCCAACGGGACAACAATCGTATGCAGCGGCGGCGATGACCCTGACGTCTGCGCAGGCGGATGTGCTAGCGAGAGCAGCGCGCATGAGGCGTCAGATACTGGTCGATAAGGCGGGCAATACGACGGTGAACAGCCTGAGCATGCTCAATGAGCTGGAACTCAAAGAGAAAGCTAATCTGGCGCTCACCCTGATGACGGAGAAGCTCGTGGGTGCGTCCTTTGTCGGAGCGAGAAAGCTAGACAACGGTGGCGTGGTATTTGACTGTTTAGACGAGAAGACGGCGGTGTGGGTGAGAGGCGAGGAGACCATAAAAGAATTCATTGCCGCGCTAGGGGGCACTTGTGCCTTCAAGCCGCGGTCGATGGAGATGGTAGTGGAAATGTTACCGGTGGAACTGGCCATAGAGGGCGTAGGAGTGTTGAGACTCATTGAAAAGGAGAGTGGACTGAAGGAGGGGGCACTGAGGAAAGCCAAGTGGCTGAAGCCGGTGCACTGGCGGAGTGCGACACAGCGGGTCGCTCACACGGTGTTCGAATTGGGGAACGCAGAGGCGGCGAACCACCTCATTGACAACGGAGTTTTCGCGCAGGGGAAGTATTGCAGGGCGAGGAAGCCGGTAGCGGAGGCGCAGAGGTGCCTGAAGTGTCAGAAGTTCGACGGGCATTTTGTGCAGGCGTGCAGGTCCCCCGTAGACGTCTGCGGCAGGTGTGCAGGAAATCACCGCACTTCCGACTGCGCAGTGTTGGACTCGGGCACGTTTAGTTGCGCGAACTGCAAAAGAGACGGGCATGGGGCGGCGGACCGGGCCTGCCCTTTCTTTGTGAGGGAACAACAGCGGAAGAGAGCGAGAGATCCCACCGCGGGTTATCGCTACTACCCGACTGACGACCCCAGGACGTGGGTGACAGACGAGATCCGGGAGGAGGTTACACCGATGGTCCATGCTAGACAGCAGGAGACGACGTGGAGTAGAGGTGAGGGAGATGGACGGGGGCGTCTAGCGGGCGGAGCACCCGGTCAAGGGGGAGGAGCCCCAGCGGACGGGGGCTGGAGGGGCATGCGACAAAAGGCGATGGACCAAGGGGATGCGAACAGGTGGTCTGATGATGGGCTATATCAGTCCAACATCATGGACGCGTTCCAGGCGCCGTCGACGAGAGGAGCACAAGGACGAGGGGGTCAGACGCGAGGGGGGACAAGCAGGGGTGGACGATTGGGCGCGCCGGGCCCCAGCGCACTGAGAAATGAGTTTGCTCAGGGATCGACCTCGACGCAACGCCCGGAGACTCAAATGAACCGCGACCCGGCCGCAGCCATGGACGGGCACGTATGAGCACACAAGGGGGGGAGACCAGATGCCACGGAAACTGAAACTGTGGCAGCAGAATCTGGACCGAGGGCTCGGAAATCAGCACAAGCTTTTGCAACGGATGGGGAGTGGGGAGTACCAATTTGCGGCACTCCAGGAGCCGCATATCGACGCGAGGAACAAAACAAGGGCGAACTCCCACTGGAGGGTGGTGTACCCGACGGAGCACGGGATGGAGGGAAGGAGGATGAGGGCGGTGATGTTAGTAAGCACGACGGTCCCAACCGGATCGTGGTCGCAGATGGAGGTCGCGTCGGCCGACATTGTAGTGATTGAGTTCAGATGCGCAATTGGAGTTCTGCGCATTGTGAACATCTACAACGACGGAGACCATGACGAGAACCTGAAGGCACTCAGGGATTACATGCGTCAAGCCCGTCTTCGACCAGCTAGAGGACGAGTTTACTATATCTGGCTAGGGGACTTTAACCGACACAGTCCAAAGTGGGACGAATTCCGCAATGCTCACCTCTTTACATCACACGCAGAGGACGCAGTGTTTATGCTGTTGCACTTGTTGGGGAACTACAGGATGGAGATGGCGCTCCCGAGGGACATCCCGACGCTGAGGGCGAAGGGGACAGGCAACTTGACCCGCCCGGACAACGTCTTTTGCAGCGCTGACTTGATCGACCACTTCATCTCTTGTGACGTCTTCCACACGCGCGCTATAGGAACGACCAACCACTTCCCGATAGTCAGCGTACTCGACATCGAGCCACCGGTGGTCAAGGTGGAGGACAGATGGAATTGGAGGGATGCGGACTGGATAGAGCTCAACAAGATGCTGGGCGAGGAGCTGGCGGAGTTGGGAGGAAGAGAGACGTATGCGAGCGTCGACGAAGTGCTGGAGGACATAGATAAGCTCGACAAAACGATCTGGCGCTGCGTCACCAAACACGTACCTCTGGGGAAAATCACCCCATTCTCGAAGCGCTGGTGGACCGCTGAGCTGGAGACTGCGAGGAGAGAAAAGGAGAAGCTCTCCCGCAAGTCCTTCAGGAAGCGAGACGAACCGGAGAACGACATCCATGAGGAGTTTTGAGTGGCGCGCAACAATTTCTCGACGAGGCTCAAAATGGCACGCGACTGTTGTTGGCTGGAGTGGTTAGAGGAGATCGATGGGAGCGATGTGTGGGTGGCGGGGAAGATGATGAAGGGGGGACCGACAGACGGAGGGAAGACGAGGGTCCCGGACTTGCGGAGGAAGATGGCGGGAGGTAGAGTGGAGGTAGCAGAGACGAACGAACGGAAAAGCGAGTGGATGGTGGGAGAGTTTTACCTGGCGCAAGGCCTCGGCGCCACGAACCCTCCGGACGACGTGCAATACCCGGAGCCCCTATGGAAAGCTTGCCCGATATCCCAACGTCAACTCCAACTTGTGGTCGACAAAATGAAGCCCTGGAAGGCCACCCAATCGGGCACCTTTGTAAGCCCGGCGGCTTACCGGACCGATCACGTACTTACATTAGCAGTTGTTCTTTGTCGTTTACCATCGTGTATCGCTCGCCCCTTGGCTCGCTCTCAATCCATACCGAGATTCTGTTGATCTGTGGTGTGATTCTTGGTCTAGTGTTTCCTGGCCTGCCCCGGGTTTCCACTTTTTTCTCAACTTCAGTCTCGGACTTGTCATTTGCCACGCTGGCACACAATCCACCTCGCCGTCCCGCCACGCGCATATCCATCGCTTCTGGGTCCGCCCCGCTACTTCCTCCACTCGCTGCACCAACCCGCCGCTCGCGCACTACAACGTCTGACCCTGTTATATCCGAGCTACGGATAAGAGGGCCGACCGACCAGTCGGACGGAGTTCCGAGATACCGGAGTGCGGAGTCGGAACGGAGCGGAGTGACGGAGTCGGGGGGAAAGGGTGACCGGAGGATCGGATGACGCTACACCACTAGGGAGCAGGGTGAGCGTTACTACCCTTGGTCTCGGAGTACGGGATAGACTAGACGGAGCTCCGAGTGAGGTTCCGGAGCGTTAACTCAGATTACTTGCAAGGAGTGCAAAGCAACGTTAATAATAAATCTGAAGTACAGTGCTGTAGTCTAAGTGATTAAATACTAAAGGGTCTTATTGTAATACAGAAAGGAGATATGTAAGGTTCCATGCGGAAGTAACAATAAGGTTATATCCGAAAGGGGTGGAAGAAGTCAGGTGACTTGGAAGAAGTAGTTTGGACAATAAGTAAGAAGTCTTGAGCGAGGCGGACAATAAGGATGTCGCCTTATGGCGCGATACGGACTTCTGAAGGAAGTCCGCCGCGCTCCGTCGTTCCGTCTCCGCTCCGACGGAGCGGAGTTCGGAGTTAACGGAGCCATTCGGCCATCGTCGGACCTAAGTCTGAAGGGTCGGGACATGGATATAACAGTATCCCCCTCTTGGGTTTGACTCCCTAGGCGAGCCTCAAGGGTCCGGAGGAATACTGCGTGAATGATCGTGAAATGGATGGTGGATAATTAAAAAATCGATGATGTGGAAATTCACCGAATTTCTTCTGAGTCGCCAAGTGATCACGTGTCCGATGCTGTAAGTTGTTGACAGCAATCTTTTCCACTTCTCCTCCTACCGCCACCACCAACCACTCCGCAGCCACCACCCCATGTCGAACACCACCAGCACCCAGGCAGGAGCACCCGGAGGAGGGAACGAGGGAAACGGGAGTGGAGCGAAGGGGAACGGAGGAGGTCGAGACGGAACGGGGAAGAAGAAGGTGGCGAGCGAGGAAGACCGCCAAAGGGCCACAGCCGAGGCGCAGGCAGCGCGGACTGAGGACGCGAAGCGTCTGCAGGCCCAGCTGGCTGCGTTGCAGCAGTCGCGTGAGGCGAAGTTGGCGGCGGCGAGGGAGCTGGAGGCGATGGGGGACGTCGTTGAGGACGACGAGCTCACAACCATCGCGAGGAGGCTTTCGCTTCCTCCGGTGGAGCGACTCATCGCGGGGCCGACGTGGCGTGTCTCGGGGCGGACGGAGCGGACACCGAGTTCGGACTCGGAAGTAGGGTACGAGGCGGAGGATACGGAGGTGGACCAGCGCACTCCGGGATTGGAGCGCTTGGTTGGGGACGACCGTAAGCTCTGCAATGGGTTTTTATTATTCCTCTAATCCGACTTTTGTAGGGTGTTTGGAGTGTCGGATGCACGACCATGCGTGCTACACCCCGACCAACCCCGACGGATGGCGGACGTGCCCGCGGTGTCAGCAGGGGCACATCTCGTGCTCCCTGAACCCAACTGGTACGCGCACCGTTCTGCGGACCAAGAAACAGGCGAGCGGAGCGGGCAAGTCGGGACAGGGGAAGAAGAGGAAGCGGGTGGCGAAACAGCCGGCGGCGGAGACAAGTGCGCGGCCGATCTGAAGGCTTCGGAGTCGGCGCGCAGCGTCTCCGCGCCTTGGTTTGGGGTCCGTTTTGGAAACCGCCCACCGCGCTACCGACGCAGCGCTCCAGGAGCAAGTTGCCGTCGTTTGACGGGAGCTTGCTCGCCTGGACGACTTGCTGGAGCGCCGGGGAGCAGAGGAAGACGAAAACGACCACCCCGACATCGCGGAGGCCAAGCAGAGGTCGCTTGAAGACCTCCAGCGGTCTCGGGTGGAGCGGGTAAGGCGCAAGAGCCGTCGTGTGGTGGAGAGCGAGGGGGAGGACGAGATGGAGGTGGACCAGCCACCGGTGCGAGGGTCCACAACCCCGGAGCGACAGCAGTCCGCTCCGAGGGCACCATCCGCGGTTCCGCAAACGCCTGCGGTGACCCCGGGCCCGACGCGGTACGGGAAGTAACCGCAACCGGGCCCAGGATTGGGCGTTCGGAGCGCCTCGCTCCGCCGAACTGGGAGGCCCACCAATGGCCGAAGGTGGAGCCCGTGCACGCTCCCATCCCAGGGGGATCGGGTGCGTCCATGCGGAGCATCGTCGGGGCGCACCAGGTCGCACGGGAGCTGTTCCCCGGGACTCCTGAGCGCGGGACATCGACGCGGGCAGACAGCGGAGAGGCGGGGTCGACGGAGGGGGGAGCGGGAGCTCCGCCTGCAGAGTTGAAGGCGGAGCCGTTGGAAGGTGAGATACCCAGTGGAAAAGCGGACGTTCCGCCGTTCGAACTCGAGGCGGAACAGGAGGTGATTGCGGGGGAAATGAAGCTGGTCTGGGTTTTGGATGATGATGACGACGATATGGACGTCGAATAGTTATTTTTGCTTGAATTTGTTGTCACTGGGTGCACACCACCATTTGCGGGGCCCGCAAATTATAAGCAAATTGAAAGCAAATTTAGAATTTACTGCTCATTTGCTTTCAATTTGCGGGGGCCGCAAATATTAAATTTGCTTATCATTTGCTTATCATTTGCTTTCAATTTGCGGGGTCCGCAAATTCTAAATTTGCGGACCCCGCAAATTGAAAGCAAATCAGGTGGCCAAACAATCCAAAAAAGGCAAATTTTGAGGTCATCTGATCATTGGGATTCTACCCTCGGGATTCTGATGTACCATACTGGGTAATTCAGATTTCTAGGATTCTGATTAAGGGGTTACAGGGGCAGTCTGTCCAATATAACTTCTAGTGCAAAGTTTGGCTACTCGATAGGTTTCACTTTTCAGACACAGAAGATTGAGGTGTATCGTCATGTATTACACAATGTACAGGCCTTGGCTAAATGGTGTTTTGCTAGAAAAAACCTCATCAGTAAACTAAGTAAAGTGTATACACCGGAATCACTAACAAAATTTAATGTGGACACACCTGGATTTAAGCTGGTATAGTTTTTGCCCTCGCAGATGACTGTGGCAAGAGCATGAAGCATTAGTGGAGCTGAGAGGGAAGCCTACAGAGGTTAACACGATGGGAAAGCATGCAGATAATGATCAAGAAATCATGATGGTGACTGAACAGCTATTTTAAAGGACTGATCCTCTTTTGATCGGACATAGCTCTTTCTCTCCCTCTATGTTCGGAACTTTGTCTCACTGCTATAGGCAGCCGGGGTCATGAGCCGGCTGCCTATAACAGTGAGACAAATACTGACCTTCCCAGTGTGTTTTATTTCCCCTTTGGTATCTTCTCTGTTGGCCACATCCTGCCCCAGGACTGAGCTTGCTCAGCACCTACCTCCCTGTGACCAGTCCTCTGCATGAAGCCCCCATGTAGCCGGGAAAGAGAAGAGAGTATGGGGCCAACATACTCAACACTCCTCTGGTCATGTACGGAGTGGGCCAATTTGCCCGATGTCTACGATTTTGTGCACATCGGGGGAGATCTGTTAATGATCTCCTTCGCAAAGTTTTCCTGGAACCCCCCTGCAATCACAGTTAAGTGTGCGCGGGTGTTGAGTCTTTGAGTGGCTCAACTACAGGAAAAAGGATATTGTGAGCTTCTGAACTTTCCCTAGGTTCAGCAGTCTTTTTGAATGCTCAAGTAAACTGCCTTGAAGAAGTATGCCCCCTTCCTTCACACTGCAGATTTTGACTGACTATTCCCTTTTGGACTGGCATATTTCCCTTTGCAGGCTGCAGTAGGGAGCTTTGTTTAAATATTGTTTCCTCTCTGCGCCCCATTGGGCAGTGATGGTTAAGAACGGCCTGCCGACTTGCATCTTCCTCATGTTGCAAGGACTGTTTTGCACCCAGGTGCGCAACTTCCTACATTTTCTTTTGCTATAATGATAATATTGACACAATGTTTTTCAGTGGCTCTTTTGTGTTTCTCCTTGTAGTTCCGCACCCTGTGGGCAGTGATGGTCAAGAACGGCCTACTGGTCGCATCTCCCTGGCCTGCAAAGACTGTTTTGTACCCAGATGCATGACTCTCATCCTTCTTTTCTCTTTGCCATAGGAGAACACTAACCCAATCTTTGTATTAGTACCTGTTCAATGTTTTGATTTCCTTGTTGCATAAGTGATGGCCAAGAACAGCCTACTGGCTCACATCTTCCGCACGGAGCAAGGAATGGTATGTTCATCGCTTATTTTTTATATGCATCTGGCTCAACTTGAGCTTTTCTTTATGCAGAGCACTTTAAACCAACTGCTATTATGCTTTCATCCAGTGGTCATAACATGCTGAAACCACACTGTGTGTCCTAAACCTCTGCATCTGAAAATTCACCAACTTATCTTTTTTTAGTGCCCTTTGAACTACTGTCTTCGGCCACCCACCATCTTTTATTGTTTGCTGTAGATGGATCTGTGCCACTGCAGGTGGTGGAAGGAGGGAACAGGGCCCGTTCCCTTCTTCCACCACCTGCAGTGAGACAGATGGTAGTTTAGTCTCTTTAGTTGAGAATCCTGGGATGAGCAATATTTTTGCAATGTTGTATTATAAATAATGGCTCTGGTGTCATATGTGGAACCAATTTTTTTCCCCAAAAACCACGCAATCAGGTAGTAAGACTCTAATGGGCAGCACTCACAAGAGCTTGTTGGCGTAGTTGTATGTGTGTTTGTCTCTCACGTTTTGTAATCTACTGTTTTTTTTTGGGTTCGATCCTCCCAAGTCACACTTTTTAATGCTGTCTCTTTTGGCAATCAACCGCTTTTCCGTGTCACAATAAATACAGTTCATCATTATTTACTCCTTCCCATTGAGTAGCCAGTTTACTTTAGAACTACAACCAAATTTATCCTGAAACTGTTCAGATAATTTATCAATGAATTTTGTGCTCACTCACCCCTTGCACTTGACCTGCAAAACCACAATATTAGGGTTGTTTGTTCAAGAAAAAATCCCTTGAGGAGAGAGTATTGACACAACACTGGCAAGTTGAAGACTGATGCAATAGTTACAGTACTGAACACAGACACCATTTTATTCCTCAAAAGACCTGGGAGCTTTCTTGATCGTGGTACACAACCCTGGGTCTTATATAAATGAACCGGGCCTTTTAAACCTAAATTTTTGAATCCCAGATATATATTTTATCCCATTGACTTCGGACAGGACTGAGAGAAGTAGCAATGTCAGATTTAAGTTGACTCTGCAACAAACATAGTATTATTGGTGTTTGAGTAAATTATGTATTGGCACTGTATGCAGAGGCTTTAGAGAAAGCCAGAAATTCCGGGTTCCAGAATCTCTGACTTCCTTTCCTAATTTTCCTACGGATAATTAAGGTTGGAAGCTCAGATCTTCCAACATTTCGGGTTACTACCTGCTTTCTCAAATTCTCTGGTCATTTTACCTTGGCACATTTTTGTCGAACCTACACCGTTATTACATACCCTCTTATTTTCTTTTTTCAGCCTCTGTTGAGCCCTTTTTTTTTTTTTTTTTTTTTGACAATTAGTGAATTTCGATGTTTCAGCATCACACAGGAGGAAAACTTTGTGCCTGCGGCGCTGGTGGGTATTCAAGTAAGCAAGTCCTGCAGTTTCTTAATTTTTGACGCATCGCTGCCCGCAAAGTATCGTCAAAACTCTCGTGGTAACTTAAATAGGGGCATGGGAAGTCTCCAGGCCCGATTGGGCCTGGTCAGGCCAAATGCGGCCTAAGTTACCAAATCGGGCCTCGAAGCTGTCCACATATGACACCAGACCTAAATAATGTCACGTGGACCTAGAATTCCGTCTAGGTCCACGTGATCCGGTTGCCCCAGCCTTGAAAAAAGTGCAATCCCTCAGGTTTGAACCCGAGACCTCAAACAACTGACTCAACTGCAACGGAGAGAGACATTACCAGTAGTCTAAGACACCATAGCAACTCCAATTGGATTATCTTTGACACAACTCACTGAGGACTATGTAGTTCAAACCAGTCCTTGAACAGGTTCAAATTGAGGGTAGAAACTTAACCAGCTGTGAAAATGAATGTCAGTTCACAAGAAAGAAGAAATAAATTCACACTCATTGAAGTTTGAAGCCAAGATTTGACTTGGAGCCTGTTAAAAGCTGGAGCTCAGTGAAGAGGGATAAGGATTTAGACAAGATAACAGTCAGTTGAACACTCCACAACTCGGAAGCTGAGGGTACCCACTGTGAATCAAATTGAACCTTGTTTTGGTCCAAGATTCAAGTACTACCAAATGTTGACCACCATCTGCTTCAAATATAAGGAAGAACTTGAACTGACAGGCACACAATTAACAAGTCAAAAGTTATGTTTGAAAACCGTTGAGGATGTGGGTGAACAGTTCGGTTGTCAGCATTGAAAACCTCATGTAAAATGAATGTAAGGACACACCTCAAATCACACAAGATTGAGCAATATTCATATACAAGATAAAGCAATGTAACAAACAGAATGGTGAATTGTGAACCTTGCCCCGGTAAGTGCCAGAAATGTCAAACAGTAAGCAAATGAGTTGAAGTGCAAGACTGAAGCATTGTAGGTGGTGGTTCATGTCAACAGCAGGCATGACCATCTGTGCCAAATTGGGTCTCTTGTTCTGTATCTATCTCTCTGTTCAAATATGCATGATCATGAATAAGGCTGGACATCAGAATCCTAAGAATCTGAACAATTACCCAATGCAGCACAT
>JARJCM010000342.1:0-104764 GCA_029233265.1 Mycena alexandri | reverse complement strand
GCAACAAAGTCAGCTCGCCAAGACTAAAGCAAAGTTGCAACGAGCGCGAGGCGCGAATTCGACGGAGCCAGAGCCCGGGAGTTCGACACCGCCTGCGAGTTCGCCAGGGTCAGCGCGCGCGGCGGAGAGAGCTCCTTCGCATCTGTGCCTACACTGGGCGCGACAAGTTCCGCGACGAATGCCACGACGCGATTCATGAGTTTTCAAAGACTCTGAGTGGCTCCAATGCCGGTGGCAAGTTTCGAAAAGCGGAGCGCGAGTTTGGGCGAAGACTGATCAGCGCCATTGGGAAGAAGCTGCGGGGAACGAGCAGGATGTCGACTGGGAGGAGTACGTGGTTCTCTGCGCTGTATTGTATCAACCCGACTGACTGACCACGTACTTAGACGTCAAAATCTCATTCCCTTGGGTTCAAGAGATGGTGGACGATCTCAACTCCAGTCCAAGTTTCACCTTTCGTCGCGCTGTACCTCATGTCGTGGTTGGGCGAAGATGGACAGATGAAATTTGCTGGTACGTATTTCCGGTTGTATCCTTTCATCTCAACGGGGCTGATATTGCATAGGGGGAGAGTGTGCCGAAGGAGCTCGCGCTGCCAGTCTTCAAGGAACATACAAGCCGCTCGTCGAGGAAGCTTGCAATACTATATACAAGTGGTCTGAAGTGTCGTTGAGAGGTATGTCGAGTCGCTCAATCAAATACTGACTTGAGCTTACTGCCAGCATTAGAATTGGACGCAGGTCGTGCCGATACCTCCGGCCCCTCGTTTCCTTTGACCGTCGAAGGCGTGGAAGACGCATCACCGAAGGCGTTGGTCACAGTGGTGAGAAGAGTACTTAGCAGACTCTTACGGTGCGTCCTTTGGACAACAAACTCTGGTGAAGCTGATAAATGGCACACAGCGGCTGCTTTGGGACGACCGATATTCCGTGGGGCGATATCGAAACGACGCCCGCAATTTCTACGACGTTACACAATTCGAGCCCAAAGTCTCCTCAGCCGGGTCGACGCGCTGACCCGCGACGAGTTGTACGAACTGGGTGGCATGCTCGCTGCAGTGGCAGGGACAGGGACGCGCGGCTTGTTTCGGAAGGGAGTCGCGCCTGCACGCGCCGCAGCTGCACCTCCTGCACCTCCCGAGCAGAGATACCGTGCCACGGCTGGGAAGGAGGTGGAGGACGCGGAGGCGGCGGGATGAAGCAGGCCGAGGAGCGGAACGTCAGCAGCTGAGATGATACGACGAGGGCGCGCGTCGAGAGAGGAGGCCAGGAGGCGGCGCGTCAGCAGCGGGAGGAGAAGGTGGGCGCGAGAGGAGGCCGAGGAGGCGGAGGGGTGAGCGGGAGGCGAGGAGCGCGCGTGAGCGGGAGGCGAGGAGGCGGCGCGTCAGCGGGAGGCCGAGGAGGCGGCGCATCAGCAGCGGGAGGCGAGGAGGCGGAGCGTCAGCAGCGGGAGGCGGAGAAGGTGGCACGTGAGCGGAGGCCGAGGAGGCAGCGCGTGAGCGGGAGGCCGAGGAGCGACGTGAGCGGGAGGCGAGAAGGTGGCTGAGGATGCAGCGAGGCTGCAGGCGGGGACCGGGGAGGGGGAGGGGGAGGGAGGGAAGAAGAAGAGGGGGAGGAAGCGCAAAGCGGAGCAGCAGCTACTGCCGGAGGGCGGAGAGGGAAGCGGGCGTCCCGCGAGAGGCGCCGAACGCCAGAGGTATAGTTACTTCATTCATTCCAAGGTGTAGACTCATTTGTTTGACAGGATGCCGCCGCTGAACGGGAGAAGCAGCGCAAAGCTGCGGTGGGTAATACTGGTAGGCGGCCAGGGTGAGTTTTACCTTGCCTTTGTGGACTCTTGGTAACGGTGCTCATGATGAATCCAGGTGGGATTATGTAGCGAAGTCCCCTATAAAAATACGAGCGGGACAAGAAGCGAAGGTATGATTTCTAGTTGCTCAAAGCGAAGACCAACTGAACTTAACACGATTATTGTTCTACAGCAATTAAGTTCGGGATTACGGACTTGAGTCGAGAGGGACTTAAGTCACCAATGTAGGACTAAGTGGGGTGGGTGGGGATTAGACTGGACTGCAGTCGGACTCGGGTGACCAGTACTTAAGTCGACGACTTAAGTCTCGGACTGCAGCTCACACTGTATGGTCAAATGAATTTTATTGCGTTGCTATTATTTTACAAGTTTCGACTTGAGTATTCGACTTAAGTATTCGACTTGAGTTCTGAACTTAAGTCGGGGGAGGGGGGGAGGGGATGTAGGTAGGCTATGGCTGGTACATTAGCAGGGAGGTCGACTTAAGTCGCCGACTTAAGTCGGGGCCGACCTAAGTCCAAATGTGGTCCAGATCGGCTTGGACTTAAGAAGAGCTGAGTGAGTTTCTTCAATCCAATATCGATGTCGGCGCCATCCAGCAAGAGTGAAATCAACCTTGCCAAGTTCATGATCGATTGAATCGATTCGGAGTCGTTGAACTGTTGACTAACCTTTTTCGCCGTCCAATGGCATAGTCTGACGCAGTATTGGTATTGGGAAGCCATAGCTTTAAATTCCTGTCTCTAGTTACCGTAATAAAGTTTCAAGTCCAAGGTTCAACGCCGCAAGATCGGCGGCACTGCGATGTTCACACGCAGAATACCTTCTTGGCTCACTCACTCATAAATGGAACCAATTTGCCCATAGAAAAACAGGCTTTTTGGGGACCACAAAATGGGAGTTCCCATTGTACTTTCCTAGGAGGCCTTTGAATGCAGTGATGGTCTTGCGATCCTTTTCTAAGTCGTATCTCCCGCCATAATTTGGATAGGAAGTTCCGAAATGGAGAGAGAAGCGAAGTTATTTAGGTGAGCCGTGATTTCAACTGCGTCCTGCTACTGGAAAACGTCAAACGGGTGCGGTAAATTATTGAAGCACCGATGTACATGAGAAATTCGGGGTGAAATTCTGTAGAGTTTGACCGTCTGAACATTTGGCAGGTTCGCAGGCATGCTTCCCAGTGCTGATGGTGTTAAGGCTCGACGAACAGGCGACAGACGGGCTTTGGAAGATACAAAGAGATCATTTTTTCCATCTTCCCCCCTCTGCATCGAATACCTTGAACATTGTCTTTCGTGAGTTTCAAGGGCCGAGGAACGCGACATAATACAGAATACAGGCTTAGAAAATTTACGAAAACAGGGAGGATCCGTAAGTTGCAAGGCTCGGTATTGATCATCAGTTCTTTGTATCCTCCACACTTGACGTCAGAGACAAACCCTCGAAAGTGAAGAACCCTTGGAACGCGGTGCCAGTTCTAAAATGGCATGAATCGTGGATAGCTCCGGTCGAAATCAGGGAACTGTACTCACTGTGTGAACATTGCTCCCTGGGAGGCTGAATTATCCACTTTGAACACAATATCGCTGGTATATTCTAAAAAGATGAGTTCCGGAGGGGAGTCTGCAGAAAAAGTAAGTTTACCCCGACACCGGCGACGTAGGAAGCGAATTGGACCTGCGTAAACAATCAGTCCGTGCGCAACGTAATTCAAAGGCAGAGAGGATTAACCGATGATCCCTCCGGGATTTCTTCGTCCGCCAGGATAAATTTTCTCGGGTGGCAATCGCCTTCCAAGGGCCAAGGTCCTTGCTACGAGTGATACCATCACTTGGATCGATCCAGCGGACGAGAAGGTACGCCGATACAGCCGCATTTTGGACGTATTTGACATGGGAGATTGCACCGACCTGGGATTGGTATCAGAGACTTCGGTATTCACTTGATAACGCTGACCTGAAAGTCGTCATGGGCGATGAAAGGGCCTGGGGTGACCGAGTTTCAATAGATTTTATGCAATCGGTCCAATTGCCTCACGGTATATCCCAGTGTACTGAAACCAGCCCTTGAAAGCCGTCCCTGTCCTGAGAAAATTAAGTTGTAGTCTCGGGCCACCGGGAAGGTGTGATTAGCTACTGTCTGAAAATTGCCCCGTGAGATTCAGAACCGTCGATTTTGAACCAAAGGTCGTTCTCGTATTCTGGCGAAAATTGTGAGAAGACACATTGCCCTTTCAAGGGAATATGGGACACACCTCCAACCCCTACGACATACGAAGAAAATCGTACCTAGAGAAACGATCTGAAAAACTAGTGTGATCAGTCTCGGTAAGATTTTTTACCGTTGCGCCATCAGGGAGTCCTTCGTCCACCAGGTTAAACTCTTGCCGCGTGCCTACCGCCTTGTAAGGGCCGAGCTCCTTCATTTTGATGCTGCTGTCAGTGGGATCGATCCAGTGAGCGACAAGGTACGCCAACACGGCCGCATCCTGGGCAAATTTGACGCGAGCGATTGAAGCGACAACTGTTTGCGACGCAGCGGAACTGGCGCCGATGATAGGGAGTGAGTCGAGCTGCAGACAAACTCAGAATATCAGAGGAACGTATGCCATATTTCGCGGACTGTGTCGCACTGTCAAGCACCGAATTGTGGTTTTGAACCAATTGACTTTGAAGCCGGTCGAACTCCTGCTGTGGTAACATTTTGTTGCCTGATCTGCTCGGCGATGTCCTACCCGCCTAACGCTTAGGAATCTGAAGTCAATCTTTGCAAAGACACACCGAGACTCGGATATGGGTCGGAACGGTCGCTGCTCCATTTACACCGGGGACAGTCCAGGGGTTTTCCTGAGATGCCTGGGAGAGCCTCATAGTGAAGACGCGATGAATGCGTGGAGGAAACTTGGCTGGTGTGATAAGGACTGAAGATGAGAGTGGGGGGATAAGTCGGCGGATAAAGCATAGCCGGCGGGGAATAAAGCGGCTGTGCAGGGCTATGCTTGATACCAACTTGACAGTGACACTGTGTAACGGGACCGCGCCGGTAATCTTCCTTCCTGCCTTCCTGTGGGAAGGACATTCAATCATGTTTTTCGAAAGAGGGAACCGAAAAAGGACCGAAACGCAACATGGGTGCATGATGACGGAGGTATGAGTTAAAGATAAAGAGTCCCTCCAGGTGGGACAGCAAACAAGGTACAGCGCCGTGGAAGAGACCTGGATTTACCTTGAATACCTTCAAGTCTCCAAACCTAGCAGCTGCAGAGTCGTCGAGTTTCTGGCTGAGTTTTGAGAAGGATTTTTGCCCAAAGAGCTCGTAGAAGCGTGCATATGAGGAGTATACAAAGTTTTGAGCAACTTGAGGATGCTGCCGCCGCCAGAGAGTCGCCAGAAAGACCTGCCATCAGGGCTCGAGTCTGAAAACCCAATTGTCCGAAGATCGCCGAAACCGGATTTGGTCGGCTAACCGCCGGTGACCTAAAAATGGCAAGAGGGTTTGTCAAGCGCCTCAACGCCATTTTTTTGCTGCGCTGCATCCCGCCCTTACCTTGCATCAGCACTCCATGGATCAATATCTGGTATCATCGATTATCGCCCATCTTTTCTGCTTTCTTGCTGGGCCGCAATCGATATCCTCCAAATTGAAAAATGCACTTTTTTCTCTCTTTTCTCTCTCGTACACCACTGCCGACGCCAGGCGCATCAAAGACACGACCAAATCATTGGGGAATGCACCTCAGACCAATCTACTAGTCTTCTGAGCAAGACGATCCACGTCGATGCGAAAATTGGGGTTAATGGAAATCCGAAAACCGGAGATCTCGTTGTTATGTGAGCCTAGGAGGATCGGGATGGGGTGCTGGTGAGTGCGCGTTGCGTTGCTGGTATTGTGTTTGTTTCTGGAAGGGGAGGGTGGGGAGGAGGGTGCGCGGGTGCGTGAGTGTAGGGCGGAGCGTGTAGGGGGAGAGGATGTCCGCGTCCGCGCCCGCGCCGCATTGCGCGCTCACGCTGGGCATAGTGTACAGTCGCCGTTCGCCGTCGTGCGCTCATTACTTCCTGTCGAGCGGCGTATGGCGGACTTCTGGTGCGGGGTGTGTGGGGCGATATGCGTACCATATGGAGCAGCGCATCGTACGCGGTGGGGGCAGCATGTAGTTCGGAAGAACGTGCAGCGCCCATGCCCGTTTTTGTCTCACCCGGGTACATCGTCCGATGGATCCGTGTCAGCGACGTGTACAAGGCTGCGGACAGCGAGTGTGTGCGCCGCATGCACTCAGGCTTCCGCTTCCGATTCCTCAGGGGGTAGCGTTGAGGGCATATCCGCGAGTGTGGCAGGGCAGGAGGAGGGTGCGTGTGCGCTGTGCGCTGCTCTTCTCGGGCACAGACTCATCGTCGTCCGCATGTGCGGCGAGATGGTGCACTCCCCCGCTGTCGTCCAGGCTCCGGCTCGAGTGGTCTTGCTCCTCTGGTAAAGGGCGCATCCATAACGGTGCGCGGATCTGGACCCGGCCCAGTCGTTGGGCGCATGTGCCTGTTTCCTTTCCCTTCCCCCGAATCCCCCTCTTCTCCCTCCACCTCCTTCCTCATTATACCCCTTCTCTTCTTCCTCCGTCTCCCAAATTCCCTACCTATCCTTGCTTCACTTATTATAATGCTCACACCGTTCGCAGGCCCTCAAAAAGCCGCCTAATCTTCCAGCCCACCTTCGACTCCACGCGCACCATCTGCTGGCGGCAGCACTGGCTCCGAGTGAGCGCGGGAGGGTCGGAATGGTCTGCGCCGGGTCGAGATATCGTGGCGGGATCACGGGTTGTCCGCGGGCGGCGGGGTGCGAGTGCGCGGAGGTACTCGAGTCCGCGCTGGTCGAGATGTCGTGCCGGGTGCGCGAGAGTTTTTAGAGGGAGGAGGGGCGTGGCGTACGGTACGGTACGGGCCAGGTACCAGCCGAGGAGGTGTATGGGTGCGGTGTAGGCTGCGGCTGGCGTTGGACGCGTCCTCGAGTCGAGTCGGGTGCGCTGTGGGATGCGCGGGGATGTCGTGGTGGATCCGGCGGTAGACGTGTGAGGCGGGTGCGAGTGCGAGTGCGCCGGGGCCCTCGAGTCGAGTCGGGGCGGTGTACGCTGTGGATGGTGACGAGGACGAGGACGAGGACGAGGAGCCGAGCGGTGTTGGCGCAAGGCGGCGGCGGGTTGGGATCACGAGATGATCGTGGCGGGTGTGCGGGTGCGGCGGCGGGATGCGTCCGCTAAGGCAGTCTGACGTGGCGGCAGCGGGCAGGGAGGACGTACCGGGGCGGGCACGGAGGAGGTCGTACCTACGTGGCAGTGTGCGCTGGGTGCCGTTGTGGCATGCGCGGGGCGGTACGTGCGCTGGTGACGATGACGAATGAGGAGGGGCTCCCGAGCCGCCTAGACCGCGGCGGGTGCGTCCGTGGATGCGCCGGGGCGTGCGTGCCTACCGGCCGACCGGGGGGGGGGCGGATTGGATTGGATACATCGTGCGCGGTCGTGTCGTAACACGAGAGGAGTGCCAGTGCGAGGCGCCGGGGTCTTCGAGCGGAGTCGGGGCGGCGGGTGCGCGGGGAGCGAACGTCCTTGGGTCCACTCTGGGTCCGCGCTGGGGGTACGTGCGTACCGGGGGGAGAGGTGTGGATGCACGCGAGACAGGGAGTGTGTGCGCGTACTGGCCGGGGCGTCTCCGGAGGCGGGTGCAGGGTACGCAGAGGCGGTACGCGCTGGTGACGAGGAGCGTTCTTGGTTTCACGTTGGAGGGTGCGTGCATACCGGCGGCGAGCAAGAAGGTATGCGATGAACGAGGTGGGCATGACGGGATGCCGTGGCGGGTATCGCGCTGCGTCCGAACGTGGTGTGCGGACCGATGTGCGTACCGGCCGCGTGTGTACGTGGCGGCAGCACTGGATGTGGATGTGCAGGGACGAACGAGGCTCCCGAGTCGGTGTTAGCGCTGGGAGGCCGCCTGCGAGGATGTCACTCCGGTGCTGCTCGAGTCGGAGTCGGTGGACGCGGGGGCGGTGCGTGCGCTGGGGTGTGCTCCACGCCTGGGACCCTGGCGCTGCTCGGGGAATCGGGAGACGGAGGTGGTGCGCGTACGGTGTCCGTCGAGCCCCGAGCCCCATTCTTTTTTTTTCTCACTGCGTTCCGGGGTTACCTGCACATGGCCTATGTGTAGCTATCTACGCAGAGCTACACAGACGAAAATGTGTAGGTGAGTACACACAGTATTTGTAGCTGAGTGCAGCTATGCGTAGCTCTGCGTGGCTGCGTGTAGGTCTGCGCAGCTAAGTTTAGCTCTGCGTAGGTCTGTCTAGGCACCTACACTTGGCTGCGCAGAGTCTTCCTAGCCACCTATACTTGGCTGCGCAGAGTCTTGCTACCACATCAAGTCCCTTTCAAGCTTTGGGGTGAGAAGATACGTGAATACCGGCATCCGGATATATAGTTCCAAAAGACGGTTTGGTTCCTGGATTTCGCCCATACCCAGGGTTTGCCGTATTAATATTCCGCCTGAGCATTCAAATCACGGTAAAAGCGGGGTCCCTGGGCGACCACGTCGCGGGTTGACAGTCACTGTGTTCTGGGGGGGTCGGCATTGACGTGTTGTTGACATGCACCGGCTCGGCTCGGCCCACTTTGCCGATTCGGCTCGGCATATGTCGATCGATGTCGACACCATGTCGGCACAGGTCGCCACGTGTGCCGACCGGGCCGCGGAACGCCTTAGGAACACACCGTCAGCGAGAAAAACATATTAAAACCTGTGACGAGTCTTCCCAGCTGAGCGCAGGTACCTACGCTAATCTACACTCACCTACACACATTAAGCGCAGTCGCCTACGCAGCTCCACAAATAGCTGCCAAGAGAATTACGTGTAGTCGGCTAAACAGAGGTTGTGTAGTCAGCTGCGCTGACCTACGCAGCTCCACAAATAGCTGCGCAGATCATGTATAGGCGATCGCGGAACGCAGTGTCTTTCTTTCTTTTTAATTTCGAATTCCTTCTTAGTCGGCGGGCGGCAGGCGTATGTGCGATTCGGCGCTGGGGACGCACGCGACACCGTTGGGCTCGCGGACTGTACGTATGATTTGGTGGATGCGTTGTGCGTCTGCTGCAGCATTGGCATCTGCGTCCATGCTGGCAATCCCGATCCCTGTAGCCTCGGGAGCAGACCAGACAGCCTATGGGCCTGGGCAGGTTCCGTCGTATTCGTCGTCTGCGCGGGAGTTTCACTTGTGCTTGCTCACATCTGGTGCAGTTCCCGTTCAGGCTGTAATGCTCCCGCGCCTCAGCAGTCGAGTCGCGACTTCAAGTTGGTGAGTCGACTTCAAACACAACTCGACTTCTACCCAGCAAAATCACTCGAAGTCGACTCACGAGTCGCCAAAAATCGGGAGTTTTGTGCCGATTTGCAGGACGATGGTAAAAGAGCGAGTGCATAATATAAACAGTTGAGTAGGATACAAATACATTGTCCTTTGAAAATCTGAGCTACATATTCGCAATCCTCCGTCATAGATCAAGTTATCCCTCATTTCAAAGCTCTAGGTGACTGCTTCCATCGCCTCCGCTAGCTCAACTTCATCGATTGCGTTAGCCAGCTGGCGAAGCCAGTCTTCCCAATCATCTGAGGCCGACCGCCAGTTAGACACAAAGTTCAGGCGACATTTCTTGGAATTGAACTTACAGCCATTTGCAGAACTTAGGCGCGGGCTGTTTTTTTTTTAAAAAAACACTTTTTAACGAGAATCATTATTGCGAGCTCAGTTCTTGTCCGTTTGCCCTGAGAATATGATCATTGTGTCCGCAATGAAGATGCGGAGGGCACCACGGTCTTCGTTTTCCCTGATGCGATCATAATTGCCTTATTGGGAAGATATCTGTCAGCACAGAGCCTTAACTAGCAGGGTTACTGCGACGTAGGCGACTGGCGATACAGAAAAGAGATAGGTTTGAGGCAATCCGATTAAGCTCTGGAGAATAGACTAGAATAGTGTAAGAATACAGAGTCTGTAGGTAGGGTTTTTATTAGTAAAATACCTAGTAACTGGTAGCGAAGTAATTAGAATATATATGAAATGTGTCAGAGGCGTTGCCAGTGACGGTCGACATTGCAGCGTGCACCAGGCAGAAAGGGGTGATCGTTGAGAAAGCAATCGGAGGGAAGTTGAAATAAAAGGATCAATGCGGCACCTGATGGGACCCTGATCCGGGGGTCCGGCATTGATCTCGGCATTCGGGTTATTCCGATCGTAGTTGAATAACCCGGTGTGAAGTTGAATAATCCGGGGCGGGTGTTAGGCGAATACCCGGGGAGTTTAGATGGGGAATAGGGAAAAAAGTGGAAATCATGACCATTACCCCCCCCATTAAGGATGCTCGTCTCTGAAGCATGGTGGTTTAAGCCCTAGGAGGGTGGTAAATTTTTCCAGCCGCCTCTCCCGTTCGGAATTTCTCTTGGTGCTCCCGGTTCTTCTTGTAGAATTCGTGAGCGCCTCTTCCGCTCGGTCATATGCCGTCGGGGTTCCCAGGTATATTCCTCCTTCGGATATCCCTTCCCAGCGTAATATAATACCGCAAGGAGGTTTTTTGCCTTCTTGATTCGCAGGATTTCCCCCACTTCGTACACGTCTACCCCTCCCGTACGTCTGGGGGCGGGGGGTGGTACCGTTTTCTGGTGCTCGGCCACCGGGGGTTTCCACGGACGCAGGGAATACTGTGTTAAAAACAGGGTGGACTTTCCATGTGTCTGGAAGTTTCACACTCGTATAGATAACGCGCCGACCTTTCGAACCACTTTGAAGGGTCCATGGCGTTTGTCGTCCAGTTTTTTCATCGGTCTATGAGTTTACAAGGTTTTTTCCTGACAAGTAAACCTCGTCTCCCGGTTATATCCGTGATCCTCCCCCCGCTTCGGTCGTAGAAGCGTTTCATCGTTTCTTGGGCCGCCCTCATTGAGGCGGCCGCTTCCTCTCGCACTAAGTGCATTCGCTTTGCGAAGTCGTCCGCCGCTTCCGTGGGTACCTCGAGCCTAGGCTCGGTCCCTTTCCGCGGATGAAACCGAGCATGGCGAAGAACGGGCTAACGCCCGTTGTTGTGTGAACCTTGTCGTTGTAGCTGAATTCCACCAGCGATAGCCATTCCGCCCCAGTCGTCTTCAAGAAGTTTGTGAACACCCTAAGGTATTGTTCGAACCCCTGATTGACGCGTTCCGTCTGTCCATCCGTCTGCGGGTGATAAGCCGTCGAGGCGTTCGATTAATGCCTAAGAGTTTCAGGAGATCCCGCATAAAGTGACCGAACGAATATCTGGCCCCGTTCGCTGATAACAATTTTCCGGCAATCCGTAGTCCTTCCATACGTGGTCGCGGTATAGTCGTGCAATGCCTTCCCCGCTGATGTGTTCTGTGCAGGGCAGAACCCGGATTGCCTTCGTGAGGCGGTCTACAATCACCGCAATGGAGTCGAAGCCGTTGCTCTCCGGTAATTTGACGATGAGGTCGATGGAGATGTTTTGCCAAGGTTTCTCGGGTACCGCGTTTGGGTGTAACGCTCCTCTCGGCTTCACTGGGAAAACTTTCGTTCGTTGGCAAGTCGGGCATGCCGCCACGTATTTTTTCGTGTCTCGGAGCACGGTGGGCCAGTAGTAGTTGCGGGTGATGAGTTCCGTCGTTCGGTATGCCCGGGATGTCCTGCCAGGAAGTCGTCGTGGTGCGCTCGAAGAATCCGGTGACGGAGCGTTTCATTTTCCGGCACGTAGACCAGTCCGTCCTTGGTGAGAAACCCGTCCGGGTTTTCGGCCCAACCACTGCCCGACTTCTTTAGTCCTTCCTTTGCCGCGTCCTCCCATTTGTCCTTCAAAGTTTTTATGTCGGCCATAAATCTATCCCCGGTGTGTCGTCGAGCACCGCGGGCATGGCGCGCAAGAACTCCGCCCCACTGACTGGAGACTCCGGGTTTATCGGAAAATAGTTTGTTCGGTAACAACACGATGTTGGAATTATCCACTCGCCGCGTTCATGTCCCCCGCGACGGGACAGCCCGCGTCGGTCCTTCGTGTGTTGTTTCCCTGGTTTTATGAACCAGAGGTAAAGTCGTATTCGCTAAGTTCCAACGACCACGCCGCCTGTCGACGGTTCAGCTTCTTGGTCGTGGTGAAATATTCAGATTCTTGTGGTCCGTCCAGATTTTCGAATTTTTTGTTGCTGCCTTGTAGGAAATGACGCCACTTGTATAGCGCACGCATCACGGCGAGCATCTCTTTATCGTGTATATCGTAGTTCCTTTCCGTATCGTTGAGTCCTTTGGACAGAAATGCGATGGGCACCCAGACCTCCGTTCTGGCATTGAGTTAAACAGGCCCCTGTCGCGAAGTCGGAGGAGAGTCTGCCTCCACGCGCCATTCTCCGTCGTCTGTGGGGAAGTGGAGGACCGGTTCAGAGGTTACAGCGTCAATAAGCCGCCGGAACGCTCCGTGTTCTTCTTGTCCCCAACGCCACCGCAGGTTTTTTCGGGTTAACCGGGTTAATGGTTTGGCCAGATCCCCGAACCCCTGGATAAACCGCCGGTAGAAATTCAGGAATCCGAGGAAACTCTGAACGTCTTTCACCGTTTTCGGAGTAGCCCATTCCCGGACTCCGGCCACCTTCACAGGGTCCATTCGAATTTTGCCGTCTCCGATAATCACTCCGAGGTATTCGACTTCTCGTTTCTCGAACCTCGCATTTCTCGTGCTTGAGGAACAAGTCATTTTCCTTGAGCACTTGAAGCACTTCTAGCACCGTCGTCCGATGGTCTTCCAGGTTATCGGAGTAGATGAGAATGTCGTCGAGGTATACAATAACCCGGCCTTCTGCGATCTGTCGTTCGAAGATCTCGTTCATCATCGACTGGAATGTGGCTGGCGAATTCGTGAGCCCGAAGAACATAACCAGAGGTTCCCACAAGCCGCGGTTCGTCATGAAGGCGGCCTTCTCCTCGTCTCCCTCCTTGATGCAAATATTGTTGTATCCCCATCAAACGTCCAATTTAGTGAACCAAGTTGCCTTACGGAGCATGTGCATGATCTCGGAGATCAACGGAATGGGGTACCGATTCTTTATGGTAAGTTCGTTCAATTTCCGATAATCTTGCACTGGTCGTAGTTTCCCATCCTTTTTCTTGACGAAGAAGAACGGCGAAGCCCAAGGCGACTTGGAGGGTTGAATTCTCCCGGTTTCCAAATGTTCTTTGATGAATGCATCCAATTCGCGTTGTTCCGTCGGATTGAGCGGAATATTCCGCCCCTTCACGGGTTCTGCCCCGGGTTTAAGTTCGATCGCATGGTCCCATTTCTTCCGTGCCGGGAGTTTATCGAACTGGTCTTTCTCGAACACACTGCGATAGTCTCGCAAATAATGTTCCGGTACGTTGTCTTCTATTCGCTGCTCGCCTTTGACTTCGTTGGCTGCCGCCGCTAGCTTCGTGGCTACGCTGCCCATGGCTCGGAGTTGGGCCGCATTCCTTCGCGGCAGCGCGGTGGTCGGGATATATCCGGGTTATAAAAATCCGGTCCCCTTCCTGTATATCTTCTTGATCTTCTTCCGCCCAGACATCTTGTAGGCGTTCGCGTTTACAACTGGCGGGGCATCGCGTGAATTTTAGCTCCCCCTTCTCCCAATCGATCTCCGGGTTGTGTTTCCGGAGCCAGTTGAATCCGATGATAACGTCGCTTTTGCCAGTGTCGGTGACCGCAAGGGCACAGACTTCGGTGTGGTCCTGTACTTGTAGACGCATGCGCACGACATGGGTAATCTCTCCTCCCCGGTTGGGTGTTCCATCGGCGTTATAAACCGGTACTGGCAGAGGCAGTGGTTCTCGCTCGAATCCCCTTTCCTCGACTAGTCTTTCGTTGATGAATCCTCCTGTGGCGCCGCTGTCCACCAACCCGGTGACTGAGCATCCTCGAAGATTATTTAGTTCTTGGATGGTGACCGGGATCATCATTGAATTGCTGTCCATGGCCCGTATAAAAGCTGGGGGTTCTCTCAGACTGTCCAGCGCGTCCAGGGCGTCGGGTCGGTAGGCGTGAGTAACCCGGTCGACCAGTTCATCCGTCACTTCCCCTCGTCGTTTGTGGGTGGGCCCACCGGGTTATGACTGCTTTTCCTTCGAAGGGTCGGGCCATGGCTCGAGCCAATGTTCGTTCTACACTTCCAGCGGGGAGTCTGCGCCATTCCGCTTTCTCCGTCCGCTCGCGTTTCGACTTTCGTCTTCTGGAGCTACGAGAGGGAATGGCCTCTCGACTCATTTCTCGTCTTCCTCGGTTTCGCTTGCATTCGCCGTCTCATCGGTATCCGGAATAGATAGAAGTTCAAATCGATTCTGGGATGTAACCGGTACAGGTGAGTCGGGTATAGGGTCAGGTCGCGAGGTTCGCAAACTTTACTCGTGACCTTCGAGAAAATCCTCCGCCGCCTGTTCTTCTTTCAACAGGTCTGAATATATCGCACGGAACTGGGGATCCTTGACCAGACGGCGCGGGCAGTTTCGAGCCAAGTGCCCTTCCTGCCCACAGTTTGTAACAAGTGGGGCGGGAGGTATTGGCGTTGCCTCTGCTGACCGTTCGGTCGATATCCATGGGAGCGACCCCGCTGCCGGTGGTGGTAGAGTTTGCGGTTGAAACCGCCCGTATTCGAAGTAACCGGGTTATTCCCAAACTGGGTTACCGGGTTATCCGATGGACCCTTCCACTCCGATTTGCGGGAGTAAACCCGGTTGGTTCCCATGGTGGTTTACTCCGGAGCTCTGTGCGGTATGCATCCTTGGGGTAGTCACTTGAGTGTTGCCATCTCTCAGGCTCCCGTCCATGACTAAAAACGCGCGGTGCACTCCGTCCATCTTGATGACTTGGGCCTTCCACTCTGCATAAGTGGCGGGCAGGGTTCCTTGTCCGTAGACGGCTCGGATTACTTTCTCGTCGACTCCTCGTTTGAGTAGGCGGATGAGGGTGACCTCATCATACGCCGCGGTCTTGTTGAGGGCGTCCAACACAGTGAAATATTCCGTAGCCGTGCTCTTCTTCTGGCGCAGGCGCTCCATCTTGGCCTGGGCAATTTCGACTTGTGCTCCTCCTTTGAAAGCTTCGATGACTGCAAGGCGGAATGTCTCCCAGGTGGAGTACAAACCGGTCGCATCCTTGGTCTGCATGGCCAACACAACGTTGTTGGCCCACTGAGAGGCAGATCCGTCCTTCATATAGGACAGGGCAAAGGGTAATCTTGCTGCTATCCTGGCTGTAGGCGGTGTTGCCATGGAAGTTCAGCCAACAGTCAGCCAGAAACTGGTCGACCTGCTCGGAGTCTCCTCCGAACATGCGAGGCGCAGCAACCCGGGGTTGCTTCGTGTTGAGTTTGACCTCCCCACCCGTGGCGTGGAGAGTCCCTTGTCCGATGACGGTATGAGCCGAGGTCAAAGCCGCCATGGCTTCCGCTAGCAGAGCATTCTGCGCGGTTCGTTCGTGGTTAAGTGCGTCCAGCTTGCCGTGGGCCGAGGGTGAGCAAATCCTGAACGGTGGCAATCTGACCGTGGAGTTCTCTGATCTCGGCGTGGCTCTGGTGAGCTTGGCGATAGAGCAACCCGGTGCGGCTGTCGACAGTCTCGCTCTCGAATACCTCCGGCTGAGGCATAGTAAATTCAGTGGGGGTCGCTCATCGTATCGTCCAGTCGAGTCGTCGGTAGAGGAGACACTATTCTTTTGTCAGCACAGAGCCTTAACTAGCAGGGTTACTGCGACGTAGGTGACTGGCGATACAGAAAGAGATAGGTTTGAGGCAATCCGATTAAGCTCTGGAGAATAGACTAGAATAGTGTAAAGAATACAGAGCTGTAGGTAGGGTTTTTATAGTAAAATACCTAGTAATTGGTAGCGAAGTAATTAGAATATATATGAAATGTGTCAGAGGCGTTGCCAGTGACGGTCGACATTGCAGCGTGCACCAGGCAGAAAGGGGTGATCGTTGAGAAAGCAATCGGAGGGAAGTTGAAATAAAAGGATCAATGCGGCACCTGATGGGACCTGATCCGGGGTCGGCATTGATCTCGGCATTCGGGTTATTCCGATCGTAGTTGAATAACCCGGTGTGAAGTTGAATAATCCGGGGCGGGTGTTAGGCGAATAACCCGGGGAGTTTAGGATGGGGATAGGGAAAAAGTGGAAATCATGACAATATCGCTCTTTTTGTACAGAACTTGTTGCGTCCTCTGTGCTGTGGTCAGATTGACCTATAAATTTGATATGATGTCTTTATGAGTATTACGAAGGGCTGGACGGACCGGTCTTTCCTCATATTGTATTTATTTCTTGTATACAAGGTATTCAGATATCCCACATTATGAGAATGCAGAATACCGGTGAACTAAGACACACATACAAAATCCCGGTCCGTCCAGCCCTCAATGATACTCATAAAGACATCATATCAAATTTATAGGTCAATCTGACCACAGCACAGAGGACGCGACAAGTTCTGTACAAAAAGAGCGATATTTTCCCAATAAGGCAATTATGATCGCATCAGGGAAAACGAAGACCGTGGCGCCCTCCGCATTTTCATTGCGGACACAATGAGCATATCCTCAAGGCAAACGGACAAGAACTGAGCTCGCAATAATGACTCTCGTTGAAAGTGTTTTAAAAAAACAAAACAGCCCGCGCCCTAAGTTCCGCAAATCGCTGTAAGCATTTGCAGGGCTTCCATTAAATGTAGACTTAGCTGATTTCGGCGCTTTTTTTATCTGTCTCCGTGGACGATGTGAGGAGAACGCTCGGTCCGAGGTGGCTTGAATTGGTGTGTGGTCGGTGAAATTGTGAGCCATCTTCCATCTGTGATTCAAACCCCTCAGAAAACATTCGGGAGATGAAATCAAGTAAATGAAGTTCATCGAAAAGCTGATTCGATGTTGCTGGCGAACTCATCCTCTTCAGTCCCAAATCGGGACGGTAGAGCGTGCAGGTGCGAAATTTGCAACAGACAGTGCCTCAATAAATCCATCCTCGGTTCAAGTCACCTACTAACTCGTCGAAGCACCGGGTATAAGTGCTCGGCATTCAATTATGATTTTCTCTGCTTCGTAGTTTATGTGTCACTCCCCCTCAGGCCCTCAGCAGGGAAAAACAAACTTGATCGAGGACAATTAAGAACTACTTGGCTACATGCATCAGATTGACCTCGGACTGGTTCAAAATCCACTCATCGCCACATAAGACATTGAATCAACCGAAGAACAGGTTGGCGGCACACCTACTATCGTTTGCCTATCACAGAAAACAAAAATGATGGCACTTGTACGCGCTCAAGTCTCGTCGTATTTTGCACGGCATTTGCCAATAGCATCCTTACAGTACACAGTTGCGACTTGCAATGTAGCAGAACGTTTGGGCTTGAATTGAAGCTACCTATGGCGAGACTGCCGAGGTTGCCATCAAAATTACACAACTTTGAAAAAGAAAATCGATTTAACATTCGCCCGGGGAAGCAGGCGTATGACGTTATAGACGTTGCAAAAATCAAACGCGCGTGCGCGGTTTGGTTTGCGAAGTATATTTTCCTGACAAACCTTGAATGTATGTCTGTGGCCTCAAGACTACTCAAAACTCTCATATTCACGGTCTGCAATTCCAGCGGCCAAGGTAGAGCGTGAAATCCTGTCACCTGTAGTGTTGCCCCTGTCGGGTTCAGAACCGATTCTGAACCTGAACCGAACCCGAACCGAACCTCAGTTGAGGTTCGGGGTTCGGCCAATGCTGGATTTTCCCGAACCTGTTCGGACATGTGCGAACCGGTTCGAACCTAAAGGTTTTGAGGGTGTACTTAGTGATATTTTTGACCAATTTTCAGTCCAAAAACTCCCCCAACCTCACTCCATACCTGGTGAATAATCTTTGTGCTGAAATATGTGGGTGCTTCACTTGGTGCGGCTCATAATCATGTCCCCGAAGCACCGGGATGGTACTGATTATAATTTGAAGTGTCAACGAGGGCAAGGAATACTCATTTTGAGCTGGTGGAACAGGACTTGTCTGTGATCTGAGTACCTACCATGCATTCAACAAGTAAGTATGCCTTTTCACAATATTTTTTCACCCCAACAGTGACTGTCTAAAAATTACAGGTTCAATTTGGGTTTGAACCCCTTCTGAACCTGAACCGAACCTGGGTTGGGGGTCGGTCAGGTTCGGGGGTTCGGATTTTTTTGGCTAAAAACCGGACCGAACCGGACATCGGCAACACTAGTCACCTGATAAGTCACGAGTTGTTTCCCACGAGATGCCCGAGCGTTAGCGAGGGCCAAAAAAATCCGAGCTCGGAATCCACAGCGCACGGTGAGCATGGAATGTGCTGTAAACCTACGCGCCGGAGGCGGGTTGCTCAACTTGTCAAGGTGTAAAGGATAATGATCACGATCACGTGTAGACATCAAACGCGGCTCGCTTAAGGCGCGTCGTAATGAGGCGTCGTGGCTTAAATCGCTACTAGCCAGAGCACTACGGCCCAAGTACTTTCCCTACATATCGTGTCTACGGGGCTCCCCCGAACTCCGAACGATCCAGGGCGAGTGCTTGATGTTATTTGTTGGCTTGCAGTGTGCTTCGGAAGCTTCCCTCCTGGCCAGGACCACTCATTGTGTAGCCAGTGAAAAGAGCCTGAGTTTCATACTTTCACTCTTTGGTTCGTTTTGTTTGGAAACTCGCGTTCGGTGAGCAGAGATCATGTATTATCAAATTTGTTTGTACGTGAGAATGATTTACCGTCGGCTATCCGCCGTTGCGAACTCATAAGCTCAGGGGTTAAGATCCCACTCATTGGTTCGCAAATGACTGACCGGTACAAACTATCAACCGTAATTTTGGGGCTCCTGCATTGACCACCGTTCAACATTTTTGTCAAAAACAGAGCCATCGAATTTGCATCAAATGCTGTCGGTTACTCTCCTGGCCGCGTTTTTTCGTTTTCCACGACGTGTCCGACGCGTCTTGTGTTCAAGAGACCCTGTTACAGAATTTTCGACTTTTCCACAAAAAAAAAGTTCGCAAACCAAACCGCGCGCGCATTTGATTTTTGCAACGTCTATAACGTCATACAGGCGAGCCTGGATTGATTCTACTTACTGCCAAAATGAGGTCGCAAACATATTTATTTTTCAAAAGTAGGCTATTGGCACTGATAGTATCTCTGCTACTCACTGGCACGGCTTCTACGCTGACGAGTTGCGCGGAATTTGAAGGTAAGTGTCGAGCATCTTTGTTCGATCGACCCGGGTAACAAATCACCCGCGGCGAAGGGTTGTCACTGTCAGCACGAACGTGAGTGTATCCGGTCTACGGACCGCTGTATTCATGTCGCTGACAGACTTCTCCGTCCCATGTCAGTTTGACCGAGAAGCCTGAGGGGTGGCTGACAGCAACATAAAATGTTGGCCCAGACTCAGAGGCTCTGAACAACTGATCATTGGCACTTTCAGAACCATATGGTACACAATTGCCAGCCAGTGATTCCCTACCTACCTAATTCTGGTTACTGAGAGAACCTCCGTACGTATCGCGTAAAACTACGATTGGAGCGGGACGGGATTAACATCGACAGATGAATGAATGATGGTACCCACTGACGGTGGCATGCACAATGCACTTCAGGCACCACACCCTTACCTCCCACCACCATGGCACAAAACTATTCGCTCCTCAGTCAGTCGGAAGACCGTGGTGTCTGTGGTCTTACTCACATTCTGCTGCTCTAGTTGAAAGTGCAGATGACATTGTGTGGGACTCTGGGCACTTGCACCGGAACCCAAAGGTTTATGCTACAGTCTCACTGGACGACAATCCCGTCTCCCAGACTCCAGTCTTCAAACGAAGCCTGCAGCCCAAGTGGAACTTCAACTCAAATCTGTGAGTAATTCAACAGACCCGAACGGCAGGTTCAAATGTTGGGTAATTTGGAGGTCGTGTCCCTTGATATCTACCATTACATTGCGGCTTTACCATCACACATTCCTTCCCCGTCGAGAAGATCCTATCATTGGGGAGGGTAGAATAAGCATTGAAGAGTTGTTGCATCAATGTGGCTCAGGCAAAGGTGACGTGCCTGCAGTGGGTCTTACATTTCTTTTAATAGCTTATGCACTCCATAGTCATCCAACTCAAGGTCAAGGCAGATGGCAAGGTCTCTGGTCGACTCTTTGTACTCCTTGAAAAATCAGAAGTTGCTGCAGGAAGAGCCGAAGGTAGGATGGAAAGTGCCCTACTCAAGACCTCGACCACAGCCGGACCCAATCTTGACCGGATTGATGCCGCTGTCGAAGCGGGGGGTGCTCAAAGTGATTTGGTGATTGCGCTCAGTGCATGTCTCGATCGCCTTGATGTTGTTGTCAAGATGGGAGACAAACTTGCTCAGGCTTGTGGTGGCCTCCTATGACTAAACATCTTGCTAATTTCCCTTCTGCCAATAGATTCACCCATACGTATCTGCAGCTTGGAGCATTTTGTCCTCTGTTTACCAGGTACACATGAACATCTCTCTCTTATGGATCCGAAATCCTGAGGAAACTTTAGGCCGTGAAGCAGCAGCGTGAAATGGACGACAAAGTGGTTGAACTTGTCAAAACTATGGTTGAACTTTACTCATTCAAGGACAACATCAATTTTGTGGTTGAGAAAATCCCGATCCTCGAGGATACTTTGGTCAAAATTGCTAAGCAGACTTTGGAATGTGCAAATTTTCTCGAGGAATACAGTCAACCCAAATTTGCTGGTCAGTTACATATCTGTGAATATATATCTCAAGCACTGACATGTAATCAGAGCGAGCTATTCGCACAGCATTTGTAAATGACAACCAGAGGAAGATTGATGACCTGTCCGAGGAGCTAGTGAAACTCAAAGAATCATTCACACATTCGTTGAGGATACAAAACCTGTCCCTCACCACGGAAATACACGGGACTGTTGTAAAATTGGGTTGGTCCATACCATCTTCTATTGCACTAGTGGCTGACTGAGGGAATATAGATAACTCTGAGGAACTCAAAAAGCTCAGGCACATGTCTTATGATGCATCACTCCGCACAGAATGCCTTCCAGGGACGTGTCAAGACATTTTGGCTGATATTTCCAACTGGTTGATGGCACCATCCGGCAGCAGCAATATTCTCTGGCTCTCTGGTGTCGCAGGCTCAGGGAAAAGCTCCATTGCAACAACCTTATCTCAGCATCTTCGTGAAGCGGACCATCTTGGTGCATTCCTATTTTTCACCCGGAATAATCTAGCCAATAGCAATCCAACGGCTGTCCTTCACACCATTGCATACAGATTGGCACAGCTCAATGTGCACATCCGGGATGCACTCTGCACAGTGATTGTGCGGAAGCCTGAGATTCTTGATGCCCCCATTCATCACCAATTTGAAGCACTGCTCCGAGGTCCCCTTCTCTCTGCAGAGCCTCATATGGAGAGACCAGTGATAATCATTTTGGATGCCCTCGACGAGTGCTCCAACAGTGATTGGCGCAAAAGTCTTATCTCACTCATTACTGATGACTTTCCAACCCTGCCCAGTGCCTGTCGCTTTCTTATCACCAGCCGACCAGATGTCAACATTACTGGATCCTTCCGCCATGCACAAGACAAAATTACAGAAAAAACTCTGAGGGTGTCAACAGCAGAACCTAGTGGAGATGTGACTCTGTACATCGAATCACGGTTGGAACAGATTCACACAAAGAAGGCCAACATACCGGCAAACTGGCCTGGGTCTGTTGCTATAAACAACCTTGTGGTCCGCTCAGGTGGTCTCTTTATCTGGGCAACAACAGCATGCAACTTCATTGAAGACTTTGATCCTGAGGAAAGGCTGGAGAAGTTACTTGCTCTCAAGTTCACGGATGAAGGCCACCTTGATGAAATGTACACTATTGCACTCCAGAGCTCTGGTCCCTGGACCAGCAATGATAACTTTGCATTGAAGGCCTCTGAGGTCCTAGGTTGCATTGTCCTGAGCAGATCACCTCTGGATGACAAAGCCATGGACTCACTCCTTTCATTCAAGGCAGGCACTACATCTGAAATCCTGGAATATGTAGGCTGTGTTATTCATCGTGCCGGTGATGGGACTGCACAAGTTCTTCATGCATCCTTCAGTGACTACCTCATGGACTCTGCCCGATCTGGCAAGCATCCTTGGACTATTGAAAGGAGGATCCATCATCAATTTTTGGCATTTGGGTGCTTCCATGTTCTTGGCAGCCAGCTTCGGTTCAATATTTGTCACCTTGAAGACTCCCACCTCTTGAATGCTGAGGTCCCAGACCTACCCACCCGTTTACAGACATATGTGTCATCTGAGCTACATTATGCCAGCCAATACTGGGTAGATCACCTTTATGAAGCTGAACCAACAAAGGCCATTCTTGATCAACTGCGGGAGTTGCTTGAAAACAATTTCCTCTATTGGTTGGAGGTGATCAGTCTATGTGGACAGGTGCGGGATGCAAATGAGATGCTTACAATTGCACGGAACTTTGTGGCAAATGTGAGCCTCCGGTAAAAGATGGTATGAAATACTGATTGCAGTTGTTAGTCCGAAAGTGATGATCTTAAATTCTTATTACAAGATGCACAGAGGTTTGTAGATGGATTTGCACCAGTCATAGCTCAAAGCACACCACACATTTATGTTTCCGCCTTGCCTCTCTCGCCCAAGGAATCACTAGTACAAAGAAATTTTGGGGCCAGATTTCCGGGTGTTCTCAAGTACAGCTCACCAGAGAGCAGTTGGCCAAGTTTTCAGAAGACACTGGCTGGCCATAGCAACTGGGTTCAGTCAGTTGCTTTCTCCCCCAACGGGAGGCAGATTGCCTCAGGCTCAAATGACAACACAGTCCGTATCTGGGACTCGGGGACAGGGGCAGCACTGGGTGTACCATTGACTGGCCATAGCAGCACTGTTTACTCTGTTGCCTTCTCCTCTAATGGCATGCTTTTCCCGCCGGACTTTAAGCTCCAAAAATATTTGAGGGTGATATTGAACAGTTTTTAACACATTCTGTCTCCTTAGATTCTTTTACCGGGGGCGAGTTGAACTGCAATAGGAGGGGACTCGTCCAGTCACTCAATGTCACAAACGGCATCCAAATCTCCGCTGATTGATCGCAATTCCCCTGCTCGGAAGCGGCGCCGAGTCAGTTGATGATCACTGTGATGTGGGCGGGGATTGTATATGTCACACCTCTGATGATGGCTCCCAAAGCGCCTGAATTGCAGTTGAATCTGTGCCCGGCAAAAAAATGTGAGTCACCCAAATGTGATAATGTTATTCCAATACTGCCCTCTAATTTTCTTGGGGCTTCACAGGGAGAGGGGAACGCAGAATATAGATGTATTCCAAAACAGCCGGAGTTTGATGAGCCGGTAACTGCTTTTCAATACCTTCCTCCCCTTTGATTCCCTAGGGAATTTGCACGGATACAGAGGAGTACTACGCGAGTTAATCCCGGAAAACTCCGGGGGAAAAGGAGCAAAGGGGACGGAGGAATAATGTGAACTCTAACCCATTGGGAGAATTCTGACCCATTGGAACTGATAGTATGTGGAATTCGGCGACCGTGTGCGTTTACTCTGAGCCTTTTTTGTTTTGTTTTTGCTTCTTGTCCCATGGAAGGAAGGAAGACGTGAGTTGACTCCGAGCCGGTGATATTCCAAATAGCTTTTTAGGCGTTCGAGTTGGCGCTGGAGGGGTGTCGGCCAGTCAGAGCTGTTGAGGGTAGATACTTATAGGCGCGCATATAGCTCGAAGGAAGGGGTGTATGTTGAGCCATCATACAGTACATCATGATCCACAGAACACCTTCGCCCACCCAGAGGCAGACTGGCGCTGGTCCTGATTTTGGTCCGAGCCCAACTTGAGGAAACCGTGCGGCAGACGAAATTAGGGACGGGACGGAACGGAGTGGGGTACGCGTAACGCCATCCCTGGCAGGAAAAAGCCTCGAAGGAGATTGGGGACCAACCCTGGCAGAAGTTTGGATGGAAGGGAGAAGCGAGATGAATGTCATTGTTAAGTGACCGCGGGGGTTGTTGTATGTGAGTGGCGCAGGAAAGGGCCGCGGGCCGCCGTACAGTATTTCGGCGCGTCGACGCCCAGAGTCTTAGAGTTGACGCCGAAGATGAGGGACAGGCTGTCGGCATAACCCGGGAACTTTGAAGGAGATGGCAAACTGGATGAGACGGAGGTTGTAGAGGACGACACCCGATCCCGGTACTTGGGATCGGACGACGGGAGAGGGTGATAAGATGAAGACCTTAGACAGCGTCTCCACTCGTTGTTGATTCATTCGGCGGAGGGAGATCAAAGGGAGATGAAAAGGGAGAGATGCAGTCTTGCAGAGCACGCGGCGCCCGGGCCGGAGACCAGGTGAATACCCGCTTATGGGGATATCATCGGCAGCCGCGGCCGGAGCCGGTTGACTCTGCTGCTGGACGCAGCCAGCCAGCAGCCAGCCAACGGGCCTCCGACTTACTCCGGACTGGCGCGCGTAAACACTACGTACACCTTGTTGCAGCCTTCTGACTTGCTGAGTGGACGCGCGTACCCACAGCACACGGACTGCGACTAAGTACTCCCGCGACACCTGCACCCACAACTCCGGACTCCAACTTGAAGGCGACACTCACCTGGCTACTCCCTTGCGACACCTGCACGGACGGGGATGGGAAGCTCGTCGAGTCGGCGCTGCTGTGATAGTGAGCATGGTCATGGCTCGTCTCGGGGTCGATCAGAGCGTGCGCGGGCGCTATGTCATGCAATGACATGCATATGCCCATTTCCTCGCTCGGTGCGGGAAATCCGCGGTCGAGGCGTGTAGCGCGTGGGTGCGCGCGTTCCGGGTCCGGGTCCGACTCGCGCTGGTGGGGTGTGGGCTTCGTGCGCACTCACGCTGACGTCGCTCTTTCTCCTCCCGCTCCCTTTCGTTTATACTTTATTCTTCTCTCCCTCCCATCCGCTCGCTAATCCTCCCTCCCCCTTTCTTTCTTTCTTACACAGCGTCGTCGCCCGCCCCAACACGATCCTCAAGGCGCTCGTGCTGCAGGCGAAGCGTGAGTACGAGGCCGAGGCAGTGCATCAGATTCAGTTTCGCTTTCTTTTTTTTTTTGTTTTTTGTTTTTTTTGGGCGGAGGGGCGTGGGTCTTTTTGGCGGAGGGGCGGGTCTTTTTGGCGGAGGGGAGTGGGTAATGGATAGGCGGGGTGGGCGAGATGGGAGCGGGAGCGGGAGAAGTATAATGGAGACGTCCGATGCGTCGATATGGACGCGCGAAGGAGGCCGACTTGGGGTCATGCGTGGTGACACGTACGCGGGGACAGCTGTCGCGTCCCTGACTCGCGCGGCAGTGGCCATGGGTGGCGTGCGGTGCGCCGTTTGTGGGAGAGCTTGTCGGCGTCGTCCCCGTATTTCCGTGCTAGTGCGTCTGCCTCTTCCCCGGAAGACCCCACGGACTCGACGTGGAGAAGGGTACCCTGTGTATCTGCACCTGGGCGGAGGCGGCTCGTCGAGTGGCGCGAGCTGACTACGCATACGCGGGGAGAGTATCGATGCGAGGCGGGTCTAAGTCGCACCACCATTTGTGGGAGAGCTCGTCGTCGTCGATGTCGGCGGCGACTTTAGTGGCCCCTGCTCGCCCGAGAGCTCGACGTCGTCGTCTTCCTGATGAGACAATGTCGTCGGTCACTTCGCTCACCCTTCGTCGCTCGTCGCTCGTTCGCGAGTTTGCTTCGACCCCTCGCGCTCGTTGGTGCTGTTGTTTTGGGGGAAGAATAAAGAACAAAGAACTCCACCTCCCACCCCATCGTCCCACCCCATCGTCCGCAGCGCAGCGCTCGTGCTGGCATCCGCCAGGTGGGCTGAGCTGAGCTGAGCTGACTTTTCCCGGTGTGTAATAGGAGATGATATGTATCCTTACATGTTGCCGCGAGGCTGGGGCTGGGTACGAGCGGGGTGTGTTCGACGTACGCTCCGTCTTTCTGTCCTCTGTGCGGCCTATGCCCTCTGCATTTTGGTTTTTCACCGATTTGCAGGACGATGGTGAAAGAGCGAGTGCATAGATAGATAAGTGATTAGGATATTTCCGCTGAAAATCTCAGTTAAACATTCACATCCTGCGTTATCCCCCATTTCAAAGGTCTCGGTCGCCTCCGCTGGTTCAACTTCATCGATTGCCCCTCGATTGCGGTAGCCAGCTGGTGAAGCTTTAAATCTGTCTTCGCGGGCGATGAGAACACTCGCTCCGATCACGTCCGCTCTTCCGCATTTATTTTCGCCTCAGATGTGGTGCTAAGTCAATGGGCATTCCGTGGCCTAAGACTTTGTCCTCCAAATTTCGCAAGGGACCTGCCTTTTTGGGCAATCCAAATGGCACTGCGCCAGCCCGTTTAGACTGCTGCTTCGTTCGGAGCATGACGGCCCCAGACGCTGTGGATTATTTGGGAAAAGAAGCTTTCAGGTGATGCCTGATCTCCAAAGATCGCCGCGATACACGCAGGAAACAGCACGCAACGTATGTTTAGCTCAACCTATCAAGGTGCTTACAATCTAGATTTCTTTCGTCCACTCCACGTTCTACCGCTCCAAACCCACGCGCAAATCATCCATGCAACCAGGATCTCCCTCCATTCTGACTTCGGAGCGCCCGTGCAAACCCTCGATCGCAACTCGAGGCATCCTCACCAGAGACACATGTTAAGGACTAGTTTGTCTTATATCTATGCAGGCTCACGACCTTTGAGCGTTACTAACTCCATCATGACTTCCCCAGACTCGCCGCCACTGCAGCACCTCCCTGGTTTATCCCTGGAAGTCTCCGCCCGCTGTGAGTAGGGAACTTCTCTGATTCTTCGAGTCCACTCTAAGTAAACTCCTACACCGTCTAGTTGACTTCGCGGACGCCGATGTCACTTTTCAATCCTCGGATAGCATCCTCTTTCGCGTTCATCGCAAAAATCTCGAAGTGTGCACTGAGGGATTTCCGCCGAGCGGCTTCGCAGTGACCGAGGGCGAGATTATTGCGCTGAGCGAGACTTCCGTTACACTCGAGCTGCTCTTCCAGTTCATTTATCCGCAACGCCACCCTGGCCTTGATGCCACGCCTTTCGACGTGTTAGAGCCCCTGGCAGAGGCGGCGGAGAAGTATCAAGTTTTTCCGGCTATGAATATTTGTCATATTCGGCTCAGGTGCGTTCTTCTCCAAGACTGTGCACTTGACGCAAGTGAAACTGACTCGACATGTCCAGAGACATGGTCCACGAGCACCCAGTGGAGGTTGCTATATACGCCGCCAAGCACGACTACCCCTTCCTCATCTCTGAGGTCGCGCCAATGATGATTAGCATCCCGCCCATCGATGTGATTCAAATTTTGCCCCAGTCCCTAGTCCTGCCCTGGGTACGCCAATTTTCTCTGCGGCATGTACAACTCAACTGATCACCACAAGCAAGACTCGATACATCCAGGAATGGGTCCGCGTACACCAGAACGTCGCTCTCAAACTGTTCTCCGGGCAAACACCCCAATATTTATATAATCAACCCATTTCACACGCAGGCGGTATGCCCCAATCGCGGCAATATCCTCGCGCGGGCAGCAATTACAGTAAAAGATGCTGTTGGTCCTCTTGCGTGACCATTGTCCTTCAACATCTCGGTGCTGGGATTCATACCCTTCGTTCTCTCGACCAGGTGTTCCACATGGGTATCAATCAGGAGGATGTTGAAAATTGCTGTGATTGGGAATTGCTGGAGTGGCGTCGGAAAATCGAAGAAGCCATTGCGCAGATTCCAAAGTTTAGTGCTTTCTTGTAGTGCACCAGTTTTGGGTCTCCAATCGATATATTTCATGACAGAAATCTGTCTACACCTTCCGCGATACATATGACAGGGTTACTCGTCGTAGTGCCGTGATATATTTAGGTTAGATTCTGCCACACCTTAAATGCAACATATCAGATTGCGTTTCGGGCCGCTTTTTTCCGATCTTCATACTGGGTGACTTCCCGTAAGGGTTTTTAATTCGAATGGAGTTTACTATCGATCGCGCAGAAGTGCAAGATGACCCTGATGCGCAAGATTTTGGATTTCCTCCCCCAATTCAAACCAGTTTGCCTCAGAAAAAAAACTGAAGACTTGTAAGCTACACAGCAATGTTCTATCAAGTTGCTGGACACACCCCAGAAGAATTGAGGCCACTTAAAATTCAAAAAGGGTGTCCACCAAATCTTGCACTTCCTAGTCATTTCCCCGCCAAAATAAGTGACCACTTTCGGCATCCTTGCTCCACCCTCAACTGAGCCACAAAATTAAGCTGCTTGGGATTATGCATATTCATATGTACCAAATGCTACTTGAGAAAGCCGAGAGGCTAACTATCTGTAGTAAACTCACAGGCGGACCATCAAAAAAATCTTGCACTTCTGGGCGATCAATAGTATGAAGGATTTCCGCCGAGATGGCCGATGAACGATCGGGACCCCATCGTCCTCAGATCTCGCGTAGACCCTGTTCTAAACAGCAACCAATGCAGGATTTAGAAGGGGGGTAGATACCCCCCCTTCTAAACTTAAGTTTCGACGAATAAGACGGATTAGGAAGGTACGATGATGGCCGTTGTGGCTGTGGCCCCGGCACTCGTCCTCCTTTCTCTACGTCTTCGCTGTTCACTTGCGTCCTCAAAATCCCGGCCGCCCATGTCTTCAAATCTCTCCAAGCCTTCTGCAAGGGTCTAAAGCCAAGCCCACGAGGAGGATCGGCGCAGGATGGAGCAGATTCGCGCCTAGTTTGCGCAGGATTTGCAGTCGTGTCGTGTCGCGCTCCACGCCACGTCTCACCGTCCTCTTTGGGGGTCGATCGCCTAGTACTATTGTCTTGGAAGTCCTATTTGGGACTGCCCGCGCCACGGCGCATCAGCGAACATGTCGATGTCCATCCTTGTCCATCCAGCTGAGCGGGGATAGACATATTACTGTAGCGTTTCGACCAACTGTTCACAGGTTGTTACGCGTGACCTCAAGTGTTCACAGTGTGGGAAATTTCCTTAAATGGTAATCCGGGCCGCGAAAATTGAATTTTTGGCATCAACGAATTCAGCGACTTTGAGGGCTGTGATGTGTTACGATGTACAAAAGTGTTCAATTCACAAACCTCCGTGACCTGTGACATGAACACTTGGTCGAAACACCTGGACGTATGAAGATACGAGGACGTCGAATCCGCTGGGATCAATTCTCTCCAGAGAATCTCTAGAGACGTCAATCAACAGATGATGAAGATGGACGGGCGGGTAGAATTTTGCGGTGCAAAGTGACGGCCGGATAGCAAAGTTGAGAAGCGATCACACGCGGATAATTCTCGGCACAGCCGGCTGTTGAAGTAAGTAGCTTGTTTTCCAGTACATAGTCAAGGAATAGTTGCACACCATTCCTCAAAAGCCTCTATAAATTGTGTGATTTCGGCTTCTTGCTTGAATGGTCACAAGAACTCAGGCTAATGAGGTTGATTTGAGAATGATCTCCGCCCATTGTGGCCCGGCCCGGACAACACTGAAGCAAGTGAGGAAAGCTGTTGAGTGCAGAGGGAAGTTATGAACCTCATCACTGTTTAAAAACAGAAGAATCTGTCGGTACCCCCGGGTTCAATTATCAGACGATTGAGCAAAGTCGAGTGTTCAGAGGGATGCCGCTATGCCGAGATACCCGGCACTCGCGGGCAACAAGTTCTCTCAATGATAACACTATCTTTCGGCACGCTAAATACTCTAGCCGAGTTGGGGATGGGGAGAGCTACCCGAGATCAATTCTACCCGAGTTCTCTCAGAGATTCCCTGCCCCACCCGATTCGATCTTCTGGAAGATACTGTACTTTTTCATTCAATTCGACAGTCACGTGTCACGCACCCCCCTGTCGATGTCGAAATTTGGTCATGGTCACGTGTCACCCGGGCCTCCAGGTGGTCACACAGGCCCAAAAACCGCCCAAAAACTCATTGTCGGTGCAAAGGTCGAATTTTTCCGGGTGTCACGTAAAATTTTGACGGCTGTCGAATTGTCGAATACTGTACCATTTCATTCAATTCGTATGTCGCGCGTCACAGGGGCCGAAATATACGAACTTTTTCGTACTTGTCACGGGTCACTGAGGGGATCTTCGAACTTGCGAAACAAGTCACAAGATAGGCGAAAAATTCAAATTTCGCTGTGCGCGGCACATTTTTTCAGCTTTTGCTGAAAAAACCAATGCAAAAAGGTGAGGTTCAACCACTGCATGTTGAACTTACATTAATTCCTCCTCCCACCACCAGGTCCACTCAATTCCTTGCCAGCTGGAAGGATTTCCGGCTCAAAGGCACGTGGGAAATATACAAACTTTTCTTGGTGTCACGCCCCCCCCCATATATGAAAACCAAAGTTCGAATTTTGCGGTCACGGGTCACAGTCGATGAGAATTGAACGAAATGGTACAGTATGTAAAATGTGTCACGCGTCACCCCCCCCTGTCGATTTGAACGAAAAAAGTACAGTACGCGTTGTATAGGCGCTGTTTGTGTACCCGCATTTATTGTAAATAACTACAACAGGAAATGCGGCCCGTTACGGGAATCATGCCCGAATATAATTTCTCGTTTCGAGGCCAGCCGACATCACTGGCACCACCGGAAACTCGTTAATAATCCTTACGGGAAGTCACCCACCATCGGAATTAAGATCAATTAAAATCCCCTTTTAATTGAACCCCCGGCGGTGTGTTTTTGCACATCGTAACGCATCACAACCCTCAAAATCACCGAATTCGTGCGAAATTGATGCCAAAAATTCAAATTTTTGCGGCCCGGATTACCATTTAAGGAATTTCCCATGCTGTGAACACCTGGTTTTCTGAACACTTGAGGTCACGCGTAACAACCTGTGAACAGTTGGTTGAAACACTACGGTAGTAGAAGCGGAGCTAATTAAAATCCCCTTTTAATTGAGGCCCCAGCGGTGTGTTTGCGGGAGCTTCACAGGCCCCCGGTCACTCACCCATAACTACCTCCGCTGTAAAGTAAATCAACGGCTCAAAATCGCTCTTTTTCGCTCCGTCCTGTAAGGTAAATCAACCGGGAATCCAGGGAAACTCCCTCCGTTGTAAGGTAAATCGCGCTCCGCGCGAGAGAAATTTTTTGACAAGGATACTCAGCAGGATAAAAACATTCTGCACGCGCTGGGCGTACGGGGTGTAGATTTCGTTGGTGAGCCGAGACGGTTCGGAGGAAGCGTTGAGCCCCAGAAAGGTTCCGCGGATCCCGTTCCGGCGTGTTTGCCTTGTTTGGCAAACACCTCCGGTGATAATTAAGGGATCAGACGCCACCTGATGAGTCTTTCAGACGAAACGTTGACCTTAACGTCGTGGTTATCCCATTCCTCTGTCCCCAGCACTCTCCTTCAGCTCGTCGTCGTCGTCGCTCGGCCCGGTCGCTATTCCTCTGTCCCCAGCACTCTCCTCGCCTCGAGAAATTTTTTGACAAGGATACTCAGCAGGAGGGAAGTAAACTGCAATCTTTTGATCATTTCACCCATACTTTGGCTGCCAACATGTTGAAAGCAGCCAACCACACCGAAGCAGCTTGAATACCAAACTCGCCTCCTGGGCGAAAAAATCGGTTTATCAGCTAATTTTTGCCCCCAAACTCGCTCCGCGGTAAGGTAATCAACGCCCAAACAGCCTAAAATCGTAAGGTAAATCAAACAAAATTTTGGGCTTTTGGTGGAGGTAGTTATGGGTGAGTGACCGGGGGCCTAGCTTCACGGGGCCTGAACCGCCCGACTCCACATTGACTCCACACCCTATTTTTGGATTGATGTGTGGCTCCCACAGTGCTAGTCGCACCGCCTCTTCGACAGGTATAAAAGCCTTTATTGGAACTCAGACCAGAACTCACCTCGATTTACAATGCGCTTCAACTTCTTGTCTATTGCTTTGCTGACTGGCCTCGCCACCATCGTCAGCGCACAGGGAAATTTCTGTGATGAAGCTTCGCGCTTCGGGAACCTCAACGTCTCGCCCCTCGACGCTCTCTCCTGGACAGGTAATAATTCATATTTCTATCATACTTATCGACTTCGACTTAAAGTTGAATTCTAGACATTCACCGTCACCGCCAACCTGACTTGTGCAATCCAATTGGACAACACCCCAACGTTCCTCGACTATTACATTGACGCTACTGCGACGCACACCGTTACTGGCCCCATTCTGATTGCGAGGCGAACGTACGACAACACGACGTCGCCTCCCATCGATCAATTTACGGCGGTGGTTCGTACTGCCAGGGCTGATGTAACTTTTAAGCGGTATCTAACGGTACACACAGCTCCCGAACTGGTTTTACTTCACAGATGCGTCGTACTCGTTGATGATGGATAATAGCTTCGCGCGTCCGGGTCCGACCGGCCAAAGCGTTATCACGGTTGGAGGAATTTCTGCAGGAATCAATATCACCGGCTTCTAGACGGAGAGTTGCAATGGACAGTCGAGAATCGGTTTAGTTGTAGCTCCTTCGAATCCACGGACCTTTAAGTTTATGAACTCTGTAAAAGTCAAGATGCACCCCGCCAATCTAATCCTGATGCTCGAGAGCCTTCACAGGACTGAGACTCGTACGCAAGCTTTCCACTGTCCCCCTCTACCAAAATGGACATCACGGCTGAAATTAACGCCCTCTGGTTTGCTATAAAATTATATACAAAGTGCATGGCGGGATACCGGATAATTATATGACCAGCAATTACTACCTACCATCGATATATTGGGCCACAGTGCTCGCTGACCTCTTCGAGAACCTCCACAACCAAACCGGGCAATTGAAAGAGCGCGTCAAAAGCAGCGCTAGTCATCCGAGTCTGCCTCTTGATCGAAAGCTCCTCGAGACACACGTCCACATCCCATTGAGGTTCGATGCGCGAGCTCACCATATTTACGAGCTCCCGGGAGGGAAATTCCGCATCGATTGTGAGGGTGTGCAGCGCACATAGCAGGCCGGGCACGGAGCGGGTGCGGCTCAGTTTCCTCGTGAGCAGACTCGTAAGCAGTGTGCCCCTTAAGCTGAGGCGCTCGAGTCCCGGTGTGTACTCGAAGAACTGCAGAATATCATCGGGGATTTTCTGCGGCATCTTTAACGAGAAACTGATGAGACTGCATCCCGAGCGACGGACGAGGTTGATCAGGTGCGAAACGTTATAACGATCGTCCTTGCACCATTCGATTTTGAAGTGCTCCAACGAGGGGAACAATGAAGGAGTGGAGCAAGGTGCCACGAAAGCCATTGGGGCACGGATGGCCTCCTTCGATCACCAGCGCGCTCAGCTGAGGGAGGTTTATCTGAATTGGAGACGGGTGTTCATTGATATAGTAGATGGGCTTGATGACACATATAACGAGGTTCCGCATCCCATTCAGGCTGTGAATCAGACGCGGAAGACTGTCGGAGGTGGATGCATAAGATTCCAGTTGATCCCACGGAAGGAGGACCGTAACGTTTCGCTCGCAGGCGATCCCGACCTCCGCCAGCTCTGGGGCTATTTGGAACGCATCCAGAATCAAGTGTTTATCACTGTCATCTGGTGTAACGCACGGCAACACCTCGAGAGTGTGCAACTGCGCCAAATGACCCTTGATTGGGCCCAGGCTGGCGAGGAGCGCGAGGGGAAGGTCTAGCCAGGCGTCCTCCCAGCGGTGTGATGCAGCCATAAGCATTTCCAGAGCTGTATGCGAGTCCGAGTCGACGTCTGACTGAACCGTCACATCGATGGGGCAATCGCTCGATCGCTGGAGGAAGAGGTTGAGAAGATGAAGTAAATTCGAACTCGGAGACCAGTGGCCGAAGGATATATCGATCTTCCTCCACAGTTGCGGGGTGGAAATTGCCACCCGTCTCCAGGACGAGCAAATGTAGGTGAGCACCCAGGGCATCTCGCTCGTATCGAGGTCGAACTGTGCGTCCACAATAGAGAAAGAGAAGATCCTTTCGAGGACCTGAGGCGGAAGTCGGCGAATCGGCGACACCAAATAATAGAGCACCATGATGGTATCCTCAGCGTTTGGGTGCGACATCATATCAGCGTGAAGAGCACGGTGACGGGGATTTTCAGGGTTGAAGGTATTGAGGATCGTGCCCCACGTAGAGTACAAGGACATAATACAGTTGTGGCACCTGTGAGCGATTAGTTAGAAATTAATGGGATTGTAAGTTTCTGCACCTGGCCTATAGACAAGTTGAAATATTTGTGGGGAGAATTGGCGAGGGACGGAGGCAAGAGTACAGAGTGGCTTTTGCCCCCGTATTTTATACAGAAATGGGACAAAGACGCGCCAAAGCGACAAAGCGAGGGAGCGGCAAAGATACCCATGGCCCACATTTTGAAGACTCGGTATGGCCGCGTCCAGGTCTTTCCTTGTGAGTAAACGGCTTGTAAAATTGTAAACGGTGTAGCGCAGTCGCTCAGCGGTACAGACAAGGTCCAACATGTGACCGTCGCGTCGAGGGAAAACAAAGGTAAATATTGCCCTTTTAGTCGACCCACGCATTCGGCAACGTATATCACATTGAAGACAAAGAAAATACACAGAAAACGTTGTGAGATACGTAGCGCGGTCAACACACAGCGGCGAAGCTAACAGCGGCGCTGTGTACCGCGGCCCGGCAGAAGATACGTGAGATGCAGCAGTAAAACATACAGATGAGCGAGATAAACCCTGAGCAGGACGTGCATAGAATACAGGAGCGCCAGCGCGAACCCGCCTCCGTGCCGCCGCGAGACGGGCAGCAACGAGGCAAGTTGCGGCTGGATGCGAAACAGACGATGATGATAAGGATGCAGTGGATGAGGAGAGGAGGGTGCGTTGCATGGGGGTTATGCCTCATAACCAGCTAGTGGAGGAGCCCCAGCCACCGGGCGCAGCCGGGGGTGGGTGCGAGGCCCACTGCGGGGCGCGGGGAGCAGGAGCCCAGGCCGATATGCGCCGGATCGGGCGACGCGAACGGTCTACGTCGTCGTCATCTTCGCTTTCCGAGCTCTCGCTATCGCTCTGCTCCGCCGTAGCGGGAACAATGGGGGGATCAGAGACCGCTGGATCCGTTGTCGACGGCTCCTCCGTCGGAGTAGCGTCCGCCGCAGGTGGTGCTGCCGGCTCGACCGACTCGACGGGAGGTGTGGGAGCCACAGGAGCCACAGGGGCTGCGGCCTCAGGCTCAGTCGCCGCTGGTGTTGCAACAACCGGCGTCGGTGCGGGCGTTGGGACCGTCGCGGCAGCAGTGGCCGCTGCCGTCGCCGCATCCTGGGTCGCCTTGGCTTTCTCCGCGTCCTCCTTCTCCTTCTCTTTCTTCGCCTTTGCCGCCTCAGCCTCCTTCTTCTCTGCCGCCGCCTTTCGCTTCTTCTCGCGCTATACCCAATTTTAGCCGAAACATGTGCCGGGGAATAATCAAGAACGGACCTCAAGCTTCTCCTTGTTCTCCTTCGCCTCCTTCTCTTTCTGGAGGCGCTCGCGCATCTCGCGCTCCGCGACGACCCACGCCGCCGCCTCGGTCGCCGCCGCTTCGGGTCTTGACTTGTTCTTGAGTAGGTCTACACGCGATATCGATGATCAGCATCTCGCTACAATCGATAACCCAGAAGGAAACGGCCCATCAAGGGATGAGTGATGTAGCGTGGATACAAAAGCAGACACCAAAACGATGCCAAGTACAACGACGACGACACCAAGACAAAAAAAGGGAGCAAGACGAAGAAACACGCACAGCCCTGCAGCGCCGCGACGCTAAACTCGCCCTCGGGTATCGACTCCGCAAACCGCTGCGCCAGGTTCGCGAGCGTCTTCCCATCGAGCGGGCGTGCCGAGTGCTGCGCCGCGACAATCTCGGGCGCCACTGGCGGGGGCAGATACGCCTTGTTCGAGCTCCCAAACTGCGGCAGCGCCGGCACCTCCTTGGCAGGCGCCTTCTTCGCATTCGCACTAGGACTGGATCCGCCTCCGGACGAGCTGGAGCGCGAGGACGACGTGAGGGTCGACGCGGACCAGAGGGAGGACGTGGACGCGGAGCGCATGGAGCCTCCGGGTGTGTCGGGGAGGGAGTCGAGCTCGGCTTCGTCGATGGGGAGATCATCCTCGTCCGTACTTGGGAAGAAGTTGCGGAAGAGCGCCTCGGCTTGCCATTTGCTCGCGTTCTTGAACTCGACCCAGACGTCCATGCGGCCTGGGCGTGAGAGTGCGGGGTCGAGTTTCTCGAGGTGGTTGGTCGTCCTGAAAATATGTCAGCGATCGACGAAAACATGGTAATGAGGTGCGTTCTCTTGCACGTCCGCCTCCGCCTCCTGCTCATGGTCGGAGAAATAAGGCCACCACTCACGCAAAGAGTATCCTCCCCTCCGCCGCCGCAACCCCATCCAGCGCATTCAGCAAGCCACTCAGACTCAACGTGTTGAGGTCGCTCATCCCGTCACGATCGCGGTCCCGCTCCTGTGCGCGTGCCGGGGTGCACAGGGCGATTTGTGGGTGGTGGGAGGTCGAGGTCGACGAAGGAGTCAGTGGCGAGCGGGGCGAGAGCGATGACGAGTTTGAGGAAAGGAAAAAGAAACAGCGACCATCAGCCTCCACTTCTTCATCAAACCGGAAGCAAAAACCACATACCTTCTCCCTCGACCTTCTCTTCGGCGGCAGCTCAGGCCCCTCGACGGCGGGCCCATTGCCCTCTTCGGAGCGGGAAACGGAGCGCGTGAACGCCGCGTCGAGGTCTTCGAGGAGGAGGATTGCGCCCTGTATTGGAAGACGGTGTTAGTTTGACGTTCTCGCCGAACTGAGAAAAGACAAGGACAAGAGACGGTGAAGACGCGTCGAAAACTGCTCGGCGTCCGACGAAGCCCATGGGCTCCTCGTTCCCACTCCCAAAGCACGATCACACAGCGGTTCCTCTAGCCGTTCACCAGATAGAGCCACAAGGATCGGAGCACCACCAACGCGCGTCCCTAGCACTTCCCCCAATAGCTGAGAAGACCTCGTCCGCGTCGCGCCACACCCAGCCATCGTCACAAAGGATGAGACAACTTCCTCCACCCCGCCGATATAACGACGCTAAGGACCGCCCCCTCCGCGTGCCTCTTTTTACAATCACGATCTCGAGGTAAAAATTAACCCTAGTGCGGTCTTCGACCTCATCCGCCGCACTCCCTCCCTCGAACAAAACAAACGTCGACTTGCGAAGAACCACAAACAAACGCACCTTCGGCACCCGCCCCATCAGGCCCATAAGCACGCTGTCGCTGATCCACGCGCTGGAGAGCGAGACGACGTAGATGTCGAGCATGAGCTGCGGAAGAACGAAAGGGGTGGTTAGTATCGTTTGGACGAGGGAGGGTAAGCAAGAACGCGAAAGCGGAGGAGGAAGGAAGGATGGAGGATGGAGAGAACATCGGGAAATGGCGGAGGGGTAGTGTATGGTGGTAGGTGGCACTTGTGCGGGACGGCGTAGAGTAAGTATGCAGTTATGTATCGGCGGAGTTGTGATCGTTAAGTATATAGCGGAAGCAGTGCCCGTGTATATCGCATGGGTATGTATCGTCGCATCGCACAGTATAGTATCGTATCACAGGTACAAGGATTTGACGAAGGGAAAGGGAAAAAAGTAAGGACAAGGAAAAAACGCACCTCCCCCGCAATCGCATGAATCAACGAGCTCTTCCCCGAGCCGGGGACGCCGTGCAGGAGGTACCCGCGTCGGAAGGGGATGCCGCGGTCGGCGTACCACTGGAGGAGAACGATGTGAATGTCATATTATATTAGATGGGGGGGAGTAACAGGAAAAGAGAAGGCTGAGAGACGTCGGAGTGAGTCGCGGACAAAAATGAGGCAGCCGCGTAGGTCGAAGCACGCCCGTTCAAGGCAACCGGCGTCGACGCCCGAGGCCGGATGTATTTCATTACTACCCCTTGCTCTCGCCGCGTACCCTCGTTCGCTCGTCAAGAAAACTCCCGTCCCAGCCCCCACGAGATCAAGAATAATAGAATAAAAAGTGAGACGGCTCGCAAGCGTGGAATACAGGACGGCCAAACGTCGTGTACTCGGAATCGGAGCATCCCCGTTCAGGCACGTAAAACGGTACACCAGTCTCGACGACGCCGGATGAATGGACATCACCATCACCCCCGCCCCGCCCATTTCTCGAGATATCTCTGTCTCCTTCCTTGCACACCCTCCCAACCACGACAGAAGAAAAGAAAGAGAAGAGAACACCCGCAAGCGAAACGCGTGGACCGAATACAGGACGAATGAAGGACGGCAACGCGTAGGACGCCGGGGCGCGGCGCATCGCGTACAGACATCGACATCGAAGCACGCCCGTTAAGGCAGGTCGCACTCCTCCCCCCTCAACGTCTCTCGGATGCTGGATGGATGCATATCATCACGACAAGCCCACTCGCTCCCCTGCTCGTCCCCCAATCCCGATCCCGATCCCGACCTCCATCCAATCCAACCGCGCATCTCCCCGTCCCGGTCTTCCCAACTCGAAGCGAAGCAAAGCAAAGCAACGCAAAATGAGAAAATGGCAAGCACCCCCCGTCGTACCGAGCCTCGCGGCAACATGTAAGGATGCATATCATGTCCTATTACACACCCACCGGCCGCTCCAAAGAAAAGGCCGCTCTAAAAGTGAGCTCCTCATCCCACAGCTAGGGGATGCCGGCACGAGCGCTGCGCTGCGGACGATGGGGTGGGAGGTGGAGTTCTTTTTCGTTCTTTGTTCTCCCCCAAAAACGGCAGCACTAAGGAGCGCGAGGGGGAAGAGAGACTCGTGAACGAGCAACGGGCGACGAAGGTGAGCGACGAAAGGTCAAGGTAAATGCACGTGTAACCCCTGACGGGGACGGCACTCGAGGCCCAGCACGCCCCGAACTCGCAAAGGCCCACCAAGCTGCGACCGACGTCTGTGCGTCGAACCCAAGGAGCCCGCTGCCCGTAGCAACGATGCCCCGCCGCCGTCTTTGCGTTGACCACCGCTGCCGCCTTGAGCGGCACACCTCGTCTCCCTCCGCGTCTTGTCTCCCTTTCTAGCTCCGTCTCCGGCTGCGTCTCGTCTCCGCCCCCGACTCGACGTACACACGCATACGCTCGATTCCCCACACGCAGGAACGGCCTAACTCCTCCGCCTCCACCACCATGGGCAAAATAGCGCAAACACAAACGCAAACGTCGTACGGGCAGGCACGCTCTCCCGTCTCTACACTCGCGCCAAAACCCCCCTGCAAAATCCTCTCCTCTCCCCGTTCCTCCCCACTCTGCTCTCCCCCACCACTTCTCCCACCACAAAAAAGGACACCAAGAGCTCCCCGGGCCCCCAAAATATAAACCCCAAGCACAAAAACCCCCACGCACCTTCTCACTCGCCAAAAAATCCCTTGCATCGCCGAGCAGCATCTCCTTCACGCCGGGGTCCAGCACGATGCTCCCCATGGGGCGTTTGTGCCGCGCGTCCGCCCAGCGCCAGGAGCCGTGCGGGTCGGCGAAGAAGATCTGGGGTGGGGTGGGTTAGCGGGGGTTCTGTGCAGAGAAGAAATATGGGAAAGGAGGGAAGGAGGGAAGGAGGGGTGGGAGGGAGTAGGGGTGGGAGGGAGAGAAGCGATATGGGTGAAGGGCGCAGGAGCGCGCGCGGGGGGCGAAAAGAAAAAAAAAGGTTTCTCGCGCGCACACCACAAGACCGACAGCACCGCACCACGCCGCCGTCCGCTGCGGGTGGAGGATCACAGGCGCGAGCAGGGGGAGGCTGCGTGCGGGGCACGGACAGGCCAGTCGACCTTGCGTCGACGAGGCGTATCCCAAGTAACTCGATGCGCATTGCCGATCGCGGGACGGCGGCGCACTGAAGGACGAGCGGAGGCCATGAGAGCCGCCTCCGCGTCGCCCCAGACCCGCCGCTGCGTCGATGCGCTCCCCGCGTCCGCATCGGCGCACCCTGCGTAGTCGCCTTTGCCCACACATGCACCCCCGCATCAAGTCCGCGTCAACGCGACGCAGCTCTCTCTCGTCTGCGTCCATGCCGATGGGCGCACCACCCCGCAAACCGCCCCCCCCCCAAAAGAAAAAAAAAAAAACCATCGACACCCGACGCACCTGAATCCGATGCACCGCCTCGGCCTCGTACTCGCGCTTCGCCTGCAGCACGAGCGCCTTGAGGATCGTGTTGGAGCGGGCGACGACGCTGTGTGGATGCGCGGTGAGCGTTTTCGAATATACAGTGGATGAAAGTGGAGAGGGGGGGAGGGAGGGAGAGAGAGGAGAGCGAAGAGAGGGACGGGAGGGGTGTCACAAACGTCGGTCCGCAGCAGCGCGAGTGCGCACGACACGAATCCACCCGCATACGTGCCCCACACCACCCCGCCCTCGACACGACCGCGCTCATCAGCATCCTCATCCTCGCCGACAGCAGCGCGCTCCCCGGCCGCGTCCACGAATGCTACAGGGTGCGGCACACTCGAACGATATACGACATGCTCCCCAACGCGAAAACCTCCCCGCCGCGCGCGCTTCCACCCCAACGTCGGCGCCGATACGACACCGGCGCTGTAGGCGTACATGTGCCGCCGATCAGACAGACGGACACGAGCCCTCGAGGCGCGTGCGCCGACTCCGACTCCCCGACTCCTCGCAGCGCCAGAGCCCACAGGCGGACTGGAGAGCGGAGCGCATGTCGCTAGCGCCGAGACGAGACGGGAACGACAAGATCGTCGTAGTTGTTGCATCCCTGCATCCCACATCGCACGCATATACGTACGTCTACGGCTGCGACTGCTGATGCCGCTACGTACGTCCTCCCTGCCCCGCTGCCGGTACGCGCGGAATCGCGGGCCTACCGCGCTCGCTGGCGCACACACTCCCCGTCTCGCGCCACGACACGACGCGCGTGCGCCCCACGCACGTCTCCCCGGCCGCTGCCGCCACTCAATCCACTTGTCCACACAGGACGGTTACCCCTACTCGACTCGACTCGACTCCACGAGCCCGCGCGTACATCCAATCCACTCCACACTCTCCCCGACCGGGAGGCGCACCCCCGTTGTTCGATGGGAATCTGGATAGAATCGCTCACCTCACACTCAAGACCTCCTCCCCGCCGCTGCCCCGCCCCCGGCGCACGCGGAGCCAGTGCTGCCGCCAGTAGATGGTGTGCGTGGAGTCGAACGTGGGCTGGAAGATCACGCGCGTTTTCGAGGGACCTGGGCGGGGGTGAGCATTTGTTTACGAAATGTGTATAGTAAATGGAAGGACCATCGCCCTCCTCCTCCCCATACGCATTCAGCGCGGGGTCGTCCTCCCAGCCGGACGCGGACGAGGCGTGCGCGTGCGCGGTGCGCGTGGTGGTCTCGAATTCGCGGGAGCGCTGCCATTCGGGGCTGCGGCGAATATATCAGTGGGAATCCCATTAACGCGGGCAGGGGATGCGCACCGGCGGGAGAGCCACAGCATGAGCCAGTCGTACGGGTGGTCTTCTTCGGAGAAGTGGGCGGTTAGGAAGAATGCTGCTCGAATAGTTAGCACGAGTAGGGAGGGGAATAGGGACGCATACGCACAATTAACGAAATGATTCCACGCGGAGCTGCTGACCCTGCGGGCGGTCTCGACGGTGCCGCCGAGGACGACGAGCTTCATGCCATCGACGACAGAGGAGCCGTTGACGAGCGGCTGGACGAGCGAGCGAAGGGCGTCCATGGGGTTGGGGTCAGAAGTGTAAGGGTGTTACAAGGGTGTGAGTCCGGAGTTGTGGGCGTCGCAGTCGCAAGGCTGCAACAAGGTGTACGCAGTCCTGTGTACGTGCAACCTGGCTCAAGCAGAGTCAACCGGCTCCGGCCGCGGCCCCCGGGAGCATATCCCCATAAGCGGGTATTGGCCTGCTTCTTTGGGTCCCCGGCCCGCCCTCATCTCTCCCTTTTCATCTCTCCCCCGAATGAATCCAACTGGGTCAAAATCAAGTCAAATTGGTCTTCGGACGGGGAATCCCCATGCGGGATGCGAGCCTGCAGGCGGCGGCTGCCGTTCATCTCAACGAATGGAGACGCTGTCCAAGGGTCTTCATCTTATCACCTTCTCCCGTCGTACCGCGGTAGGTCGGGTGTCGTCCTCTACAACCTCCGTCTCATTCCATTCGCCATCTCTCCCGCGGTGTGCTGACAGCCTGTCCCTCATCTTTGGCGTCAACTCGAAGACCCTGGCGTCAACGCGCCGAAATACTGTATGTCGCCCCGGCCCTCCCTGCATCACACAAACATACAACCCCCGCGTTCACTTAACATTGACAATCATCTCCCTTCGCGCTTCTCCCTTCCATCCACGCACGCTTCCTTCATTCTGGGATTCCCATGCCCAATCTCCTTCAAGTCTTTTTCCTGCCAGGGATGCCCACTCCGCTCCGTTCCGTCCCTAATTCCGTCTGCCGCACGGTTTCCTCAAGTTGGGCTCGGGCCGAGCGAAAATCGGCGTTGACTCTGAGCTCTGGGTGGGCGAAGCGAAGCTGTTCCGAACTGTGGATCATGATAGCTCACCATTCACCCCTTCGCGCCAACTGCGAATCAGCGGACAGCGGCACCTTGCACGATCGCGTTGCTCAACAGCTCTGACTCTCCCCATGCTGCCGACTCGTTCTACTTCTCGTATTCTGTTCTACATGTACAGCTTTACCCGTGATTTCCTTCCTTCCTTGCTTCCTTCCAGCAAACACGGAAGCAAGGACTTATGTAGGACACCGCGTATTGAACTCGCTCGAAAAATCGAAAAACGAAGGCTCGGCTGGTGTCACTGTCGTCTAGTTCAAGTTCGCATTCTCATTCTACAGCCCCTCAACGTGCCCATCCCGCACTCTCCCTCCACCTCGCCCACACACGTCTTCAAGCTCGGCTTCAACTCGAACGACGAGTAACCTCTCATCTTATCTTATCTAATCGTGAAGCACTCATGCTTCTCCTGAACAACGAACCACATCGAACAACGAACCTGCCTGGCATCATCATCATCGTCCTCCCCGCTCTCACACTCATCTCGCAGCTTCTCGGATGGACGTCCTACCACGAGCGCGGAGATGAAATCCTTGGGCCCATCCCACAGCTATTTCCAGAACGGTCTCGGCGTCAAGTTTCAACTCACTGCCTCGTTCCGTCTAGTAGATCTGCTAAGGCTTCTCGGCTTCTCGGCTTCCGGCTCCCGAATCTTCTTCCAGTGTTCACGCACCCCATTCCGTCCCCGGGCCGTCCCTAATTCCGTCTGCCGCACCGTGACGTTCAAGTCCTCACGTTACGCTCGGAGTCGGACCGACTGAAAATGAGCATCAACGAGCGTCAGGCTGATTCTGAGCTCTGGGTGGGGGAAGCGAAGCTGTTCTGTGCCACAGATCATGATGGCTCAGCGCTCACCATTCACCCCTTCCTTCGCGCTAACCGCGCGTCTATAAGTAGCTCCCCTCAACAGCTCTGACCGGCCTCCACCCCTCCAGCGCCAACTCGAACCCCGAGAAAGCTAATTGGGATCACCGGCTCGGAGTCAACTCGCCTCTTCCTTCCTTCGTTCCATGGGACAAAAAGCTTAAGAGAAAAAAGACAGCAAACGCACACGGTCGCCGAATTCCACGTAGCTGTCCGCCATATGCATCGAATCATTCATTCATCCATTCATATACCATTTCTTCCGCCAGATAACCTCGCACGTCTCTCATCGTGCGCTACCCGTGAGACTACTTACTCGCTCTGATGTAGGCACATGCCTAGCCCGCGTCCATGCTCGAAGGAGACGGAATACGCCCACGATGTTTACATGTAATACCGGGACCGGGGAATCGAACCATGCGGACGCATCAAAGCTTCGGCATTTACATATTTCCAAAATGACAAACACAAATGCTGTGCTATGGGTGGTGAAGCTTAAGGTCGAACCCACACTGCGCTCCTGCGGACGGAGGCAACATGGTTCATTTTCTTGAAAAATGTCGGGGTTTGCAACGAATTGATCGAAATACAGTATCATACCTGGCCGTCTGAAGCTTTTCAAGCTCTGCAATCTCGGCTTCTCGGCTCTTGTTGCCGCGCCGATGCCCTATGTTCAGCTATAAATTTGGTGCTTCAATTTCGCTTCGGAAGGACTGGGACCTGAACAGAAGGATACCAAGTTCCTCATCGCTGACCGAAAATGTCCACAGCCCCTTCAACACAGTGGCCTTGCCATTATGTCGCCGGCACCGATGTCCGGCCGATCACCCTTCCAACAAGCTTTCAACATGGAAATACAGCAGGCACTCAGGATAATATTCTGATGAACCTCGCCCAACGTCCGTGTGTCTGAGTTGTGCATGTTCCCACTGATTGATTCATTGCCAAGTGGCCAGTTTAAGCAGACTCGCTCAATCCTCGGTCAACAAGTGCCCCTTACCATTGACAACAAGTTGAGTTGACAGCCACAGAGTTTACCATCCAGGGAGGATTACAACAACACCAATACCAGAACGTCAAGGTAATTCGAGCCAGCCGCAGTTGATTTCACCCCAATTAATCTTGCTTGAGAACTCGAAGCCCGAATAAGCTACAGCCATATGGATCCGGTACATACACTGACAGCAACTCCAACAGCCCTCTCAAAAAAGAAGTTCAACTCGGATCCGGGTCCGCGAACTTCTGCGTGGGGCTCATGTTTATTGATTCTCACCATCTGTATTGACATTCTGTTAGACAACCAACCTTGCATGCATGTACATCCCCACTCGGTCATGCCAAAGATCAAGTTGAACAACAGGAGACTGGTCGGCAGGTCAGTGCAAATCTCAATAATAATTCAAATCCAACCCCAATCAAATTGAACTCAGACCAGTTTACACCGAGGCTATGTATGTACATGGTACACTCGACGGCTTCAGAGTACAATGTCTCACTAAAACCTCCAGAGTCCCTCATTACACGCACACCAAATTCGGGACTCAATGCCGCGTGAGCCAACCAGTCATTCATTTCAATAGCTGCTCAGTGTTGGGCTGACCCTCGACAGGCGTCTCCACCAATGAGGCTAATAATGTTGAACACGATTTCGAACTCTATGGAATAATTTCACTGGTAAAACTCGAGCAATGGGAGACATCCAACTACATGACGATCTTCGAGGCATATGGACTCAAAACTCTTCGATACCCTTTCCGATCGATGAACCGGCGCATCTACTCCAAGTGATGCAAATGCGGATCCTTCTTGGGAGCAATGACGTTTCGGCGGCGAGAATCTCCGGGTACAATCGGTCCCACCCGCAAATCCTTCGAGAGAGCGTCGAGCTTTACAGCTGTTTGCAAAATTGATGACAGTAGAGGCTTTTGGCAAACAATTACAAAGTTTTGATCCGCCCGCTTTGGGACGCCGTTTGGCTGCCTCCCAGTGGTTTTGGGAGATTTTTGGCCTTCCAAAAGGCATTCTTCTAAGCCAAACTCTTGTTTTCCGCGGTGGAATCGGCGGGAATCATCGATTCCATGATCCATTGATTGGCGGCCGCAGCCAAGCCGCAGTACGTACACATCGGCTGTGCATCTTGAAGCCTCTGTCCTTCGACTTGAACACGACGGAAAATCATTGCCAAATTATGGTTGGTCTGACTGTACCACCAGATTCAAGGTGGCGGTGATGAATTTTGGCTTGCCACCAATTTCTCGACATTGAGGATTTTCCGTGATTTTCCGACGGGGTCTAGCGCCCCGAGAAGCTCTGTCTGGTGAGACCCGTGCGTAGTGAGGACTCCTTCTGCCTTGATTGATGAGTACATACTACACAAGTAGTTCCAGAACTGAGCCCCAATGCAAAACTGAATTTTTGGTTCGAATCTGTGTGAAGCGCAACACGTTATCCCCTTTCCTTCTTCTCTTGAGCCAAGTCAAATCCGGAACTCGTTCTAACCTTCATCCAACCCCTACATATTGCCAACCAGAATTGGACAAGTGATTGTAGAGCACAAATTCATTCAAAAACTACGAAGGGGAACATGTCCGTCCATAGTGACGAGTACAGACCGGGAGAGAGGGAGAACACGACATGGGAGAGGGTGTGATACGTGATGCAGGAGAGAGAAGGCGCGGCGCAGCGCGGGGGCCGGATATACACTCCGACCGTGCAAGCATAACACTCACACCCACGGCACTGCACACCGTTCCACACACGCGCTCGGCATGTGCAAGTGCGTAGCAGAGTTCGCGCTGGGTGGACGCGGGTGCGTGAGGGTGCACACCATCGAGGCAAAGCTGATTCTGCGAAATATGTGTCGCCTGTGAGTGATTTGGTGGTGACGTTATTGTGAGATGCCATCTGCCTCGTCGACGCCCTCCCGGAGTTCTTCGTTCCCTGGTGGGCGGGTGTACCCGCCGGCCTGCCTTCCCACATCCTTGTCGGGCTGATTTGAATTCTGAATTTCCACCGATAATATCGGCATCGCGGCGGGGGCAGTTTACATTACCCAGAAGTGTGCACGCATCCGCGACAGTGCCGCAGTTCGAGTGGATTCAGATGGGCAAGGTGTGTATTAGGTGCTGAAAAGAGTCTATGCTCGAAGAGTTCAAGATGTATTACAAGAGAGAAAACAACGCAATGATACGCACCTCGGGGCAAGCCTTCCTGCCTGAGTCCAGAGTTGACGGAGAGTGAGCTAAGCACAGATCAGGTCTCAGTGCAAGCACGATACATTCGTCCTAGCCGAGGACACAGTGACACTAGGAAATCGTGCTGAAGAACAACAAAACAGCTTCACAAATTCAAGAGGAAGGTGATTCAGTCATCGCATGCCAAGGAGATGCCGGTTGAGTGTAGCTAGCTATGGCCGTCATTGAGTCGGGGATACCGGGGCGCCGTTGTATCGTGTGTCGCCGTCGGCGCGTTCTCCCAGTCGCGGCGATCTTGATGTAGCTTCCGCATCGGCGCTCGATGGTGCAATGATCGAGGCGACTGTGTTCTGGGCCAACATTGAAGTCGGAGCAAAGAGTGCCAGCCACGGTGTATGACCAAGTGGCAAGTAAGTACGGCCAGTGAGAGGAAGATAAAGCACAGTGGCGTGGAACGTTCTTTGAGGTCCGTTGTGGTGAGGGGAGAAGGCAAGTGACACGCCAAGCCGAGTACGTACTGCGGCCGCAGATCAACGGATTATGGATCTGATCACTTCGGCTGATTTGAGGTTGAAAAACAAGAGTTTGGCTTAGAAAAATAACTTCTGAACAGCCAGAAATCTCGCAAAACCATTCAGAGGAGGCCAAACGGCGCTGGAAAGTGGTGAGTTCAAAACTTTGTAATTGTTTGCCAAAAGCCTCTACTGTCATCAATTTCGCAAACAGCTGTAATTACAGCTCTTTGCGGATGTAATGGCACTTCCATCATTTTATAAATAAGAACAAACCTTTTGACTTCCCACTTTGTTTCGCTCGTTTCTTGCTCAAACCTTGGTCAAAACACTCGGGAATAGGCGCGTTCGACGCCGTTTTGACGCCTCTATCACACCCGTACCCTCATCGCGTCTGATTCGATTTTTCTTTTTTTGGCCAGTTTCAGCTAGACTCCCTCGCTTGAAATCTTCTTCCTGAGCTCAGTTCCGGTCCAATTCAGCTCGTAGTAGGCGCGTTCACATCGGATTTTGCGCGGCTTTTGAACGGTATGCGTCATATTGTCCCGTTCTGTGTATTTTCTAATACCAATTTCCGCGTGCCAGTGCAGCTCGCGCAGCTTTCTCTAGCTTTTGTCAATTGGATTCTCGACCGTTCTCCATCATTCAAAGTGCGTTACAATGCCACTATCGTGTAGACTTCATCTTATGCCTGCTTTAGACAGTACCGTTGTGTCTGCCCCAGCATCTGCGCGAACATCAGCGCGCAAGATCGCTTAGCGCTACATCCATCTCTCAGATTGCTGCGAATGATTTGCCAGGTTCTGAAGACGAAATGACGGATGGGAACAGAACTCTGTTGTGTACGATGAAGGGGAGGAGGAGCGCGACGGCGATACAGACACCCAAGATGATACTGTTGAGGCTGAGGAGGATAAAAATCTCGACGGGGAGGGCATGGGTCGCCGTCCAGGTGTTCTTTTTTTCATTTCTGGAGGTTTCATCCAAGAACCCTAGGTAGTGTGCTGGGTATTGGGAGATCTCGCAGACATAGTTCATTCTAGACGGTTTGCACCGTTCCACGGCGATCTCAGTGAACTTTTTCGTACACATGCCGGCACGTTCGAGCTCGCAGTGAATTAGTAGTGGTATACATAATGCACAGATATGAAGCAGTTGTGTTGCAGAAGCTTGAGCAGCTCATCCAAGAACCAGTCAGGATGCTCCTGGATAAGGAGGAGAAGGTATGTGATGTCGTCATGGTGTAGGAGGCGAGGACGTCCAGGACGATTACTTTTGCGTTCCACATCGCCGATGGTACACCACAAATTCAGATGCAAAAAAAGGTTCGGTGTGAAAAGCTGACACACGCTAGGATGTCCTTAAGCGGTAGATGGCCGTGCTCACAAAGGTTTAGTGCTGCGATCTTCAAATCTCTGCTGATGCTATGATTGTTCATAATTATGCCGAGGATGGAGGAGGATGAATAGAAAATTGGAACCACTAATTGGCCTAGAAGTGAGTGGCTGCGGGGAAAGATAGGGAGAATAGATAGTATGAGATCAAGGGCAGCTTCAGAATGTGTCGGGACATACCACGAAGCAATCACGAAGTGTTGATTCAATAATTGAGCGAGTACGAAGCTGGAGATGGCGGCGTGGTAGCTGGATTGAACAATAAAGACATAATTCAGGTGGGTATCCAGGGCTAAGAGCATGGTAACACACGTTTAATGAAGAAAAACTTGGATTCAGAAGAGCGAAAGAGCAGTGCGCGAGCTTTACCGGCGGGCGAATGAGCGTGTCAAAAAGGGCCAGGATTGGGACGGTATTATATCCGTGCAACTCACCATCGGAAAATCATTCCGGAACGGTCGCTGACCTCTCAGGCAATTCCGGGAGCTCCGGGTTTCCGGAGTCTCCGGAATCCCCGGAGAAGCGTTATCAAGGCAATGCGGCTTATCTGAATGGTTCCTCGTATATCCTGTGCGTACCATATGGTCTCTACTTCCTTCCACATGCTTTACATCTTCCATTCTCACACTTCCTTGTTCTTCAACAACATGAGGTGATCCCGTTAGGAATCTCCACATGGGTTTCATATAACTCCTTATGTTCAGATTACAAGTACTGTACTATATAAACACCTAGACTACACTCCTGTTCTTCAGTTTAATAATTAAGTTGCTTCTGCGCTCTGTAGTTGCTTCTGGGTTTTACACTCCGGTCTCCCCGTAACCGGAATCCTCCCCTCACTCTCCTCCTCACTCCGGTGGCTTGGATAGTACACTCGCCCTATTGTCCTGTGGCTTTGTGTTACTCCGGTCGACCATCCTTCCCCCTCGGTGTCATCGTTGTGTCCGGTAGCCAACCGGAATACCTCGGTCGCCGTAATCCCTCGTTCACCATCGACCGGCCATATCCTTCCCTTCCCCGGACCTGGATATAACAGTATTATTAAACTCACCTATCCACGCTACTCAAAATCAATCAATCCTACGACATGTCTCATTACGACGACCAACCTGACGACCCTGATCGTCGCAATTCACGGCTCTACAGCACCATGGTTCCCTTGCCCTCTCCCGCTCGACTCATGGCCAATCCAGGTTTGCGGCCCAGCGGAACGCGATCGACTCCGGTTCCCTTCGGAGTAACGGTACGCCGTTCCTTGCCACCTGTGGCAACAAACCCAGTCAACGTTCCTGGAACTGTCATTCCTCCCAACACCCCATCACGTCATCCGATCACACCTCTCACGCCCGCGTTCGATGATTCTCCGATTCCGGCAACTCCGGGATTGGGATTTGCTCCTATTTACCAGGCAGCCACGAGCGTCATACCGGAAGAGACGGGGGGAGAACCAGCACGTTCTCCAATCGGCGCAGGATCGCGTCAAAGATCCCGTAGTCGTTCCCACCACTCCGGTCAACAGGCATCCCGTTCCCGTTCCGCTCCGGCACCTGGAGGTGATGGAGGCGGTGGTGATGAGTCGCCTTCCAGTCATGGAAGACGTTCTCCCAGCAGAGGAAGGCTTCCCGATCGAGGATTCCCCAGACGCCCTGGTGGTTCTCCTCCCGGAGGTGGCTCTCCTCCTGGTGGTGGTGGCGGAGGCGGTGGAGGTGGCGGCGGTCTGCCCCGTCGTCGCTCCCGCACTCCAGATGGAGACAATCAGCTCATGAGGGATACCCTCCGGCAATTTTCCCAGGCTATGACAACTTGGGCCCGGAATGCCGGAGCTCCTCGTTCCACCAAATCTAATCTCAGGAACCCTGACACCTTTGATGGTTCCGATCCGGACAAATTGCCCTCCTTCCTCGCCCAATGTTATCTTCACTTTGCCGAGCGTACTCAAGATTTCCCCACCGACGACGATAAGATTTATTTCATTATATCTTATCTCCGCGGCATCGCTCAGCAGTGGTTCACGCCGAACCTATACAATACCGAAGTCCCGGCGTGGGATAATAATTTTGTTCGCTTCATCGAGGAACTTTCCATCAACTTCGGACCCCATGATCCGGTTGGTGATGCGGAGGATCGCATCCGTCTTTGTCGCATGAAAAATGGCGATCGGATCGCAACTTACGTTCTCGCCTTCGACACCCTGGCCAGTCTCACGGACTGGGGTGACGCTGCTCTCCGGCATCAGTTCTACGAAGGCCTTCCCCGTCGCATCAAGGACGAGATGGTCTGGCACACCCACAACAACACCCTCTTGGGGGTAAAGATGGTGGCCCGGAATATCGATGCCTGGTATCATCGACGAGAGGCCGAGAAGCAGCGCGAGCGGGAACTAGAGCAGGCTGCTGCTGGTCGTTCCGGTAATCGTTCCGGTCCCCCGGACAACACCGGAGACCGCACCGGTAAAGTTTCCGGCAAGCAGAAGGAGAAACAAAAGGGCGGAAACAATACCAAACCGCCTGGGAACTCGACCGCTCCTCCTCCCTACTCCAACCCCGGGAATCGTCCCGGAGCCGGAGGTAAGGGTGGCCAAGCCAACAAACAGGCTGGCCCCTCGAAGCCCTATGCTGACAAGCTGGGCGCCGATGGTAAAATCAAGGAGGCGGAACGTGAACGTCGTCGCAAGAACAACCTCTGCATGTACTGCGGAGGCCAAGGTCATACGGCCGAGGATTGCAAGAAGCGGCCGGAGAAAGCCAGCGGTCGCTCCGCTCAGGCTGGAACGCCCCCGCAGGGAGATGCGTCCACTCCGGAGTCGTCAAAAAATTGATTAGCAATCCGGATTATACCTCCGATCCCCATCCGGGTTGCGTTGACTCCGGGGATCTCCCTGAGGTGCGTCTCAACGCGTCCGCTCTTTCCTCTAATGCCCTTTACGTTGACCTTGCCCCATCCCTCATATTATCTAAATCCTCTCTGTCTGGCACAGAGGAATGTTCATCCATTCCGCCGTCCAGTGTATCACGAATTGCTGCGGGATTCAACTCCCTGATATGTGCGCTTATTGACTCTGGTTCTTCTCATTGTTTTATATCTAGAAAATTTGTGGAATCAAATGGCTTTATTCCGTACTCAGTGCCCCCAGTAAAACTCCGGTACCTCGACGGCTCCTCATCAATAATCAACCGGAAACTGCATCTATTGATTCGGTTTCCTACCGGAGAAGTCCTTTCACAGGACTTCTACGTCACTCGTCTGGATTCTCCTTGTGAAATGGTTCTTGGATACAATTGGCTCCACCGCTTCAATCCGTTGATTGACTGGATGCGGGCCTCTATCTCATTCAGACCTACTCCCTCTGGTCCATCCCTGTCGACACCTCCGGCAAAAATGCTGGATTCTGTTTCGGTAGCTCCGGTTACGGACGAGGCTACTCCGGAAGAGGTTTATCCCTCCGCAGCGCCTATACCGATCGGGCTGACTACTCCGGTTCCCGGTCCTTCTATGGATAGTCTCGATCCTTCTATGGATAGTGCTGGAATAGCGCCAGCAAACTCCGGTCTTGACCGGAGTACTCTAGATCCTTCAATGGATACCCCGGAGGCGACTACGCCTCGTCCATTCATTACTCCTCCGCCAGTGTCTTTGGTATCCGCTGCTGCGTATCGAGTGTTGCTTAAAGACAAGGATACCGTTCAGTATACCTTGCGCGCAACACCTCCGGACGATGTTTCGCTCCGGGGAGTCTCGTCCGCTGCTCCGGACCTAACTGGACTGCCTGAAGCCTATCACGAATTCGCCGACGTCTTCTCGGAGTCGGAAGCATTCTCGCTTCCTCCTCATCGAGAGTTCAATCTCAAGATCGAGACGATCGACGGAGAACTCCCTCCTATTGGCCACGTATACTCCCTCTCCGAGGCTGAGTTAACAGCGCTCCGAAAATACATCGACGAGAATTTGAAGGCTGGATTTATCTATCCTTCTTCTTCGAGTCACGGGGCTCCAATTCTGTTCGCCAAGAAGAAGGATGGCAGTCTCCGGTTGTGCGTAGACTACCGAGGGTTGAACCGGATCACAAAGAAAGACAAGTATCCGCTTCCCCTCATTGCCGACTTACTCGATGCCCCTGGACGGGCTCGAATTTACACTAAACTCGATCTCCGGCATGCATATCATTTGCTCCGGATTGCTCCCGGAGACGAGTGGAAAACCGCTTTCCGAACCCGCTATGGCTCATATGAGTTCAAGGTTGTCCCTGAGGGACTGTCCAATGCGCCTGCTGCCTTCCAACGATTCCTCAACACGATTTTCGCCGACTTGCTCGATGCAACCGTCATCGTATATCTGGACGACATCCTGATCTACTCCGACGATCCATCGCAGCACGAAAATCATGTGAAAGAAGTGTTGCGGCGCTTACGACAGCATAACCTATTCTGCAAACTCCCCAAGTGTGAGTTCTCCGTGACTACTTGCGAATATCTCGGGTACATTCTGTCTCCGGACGGATTCCGTATGTCCCCGGAAAAAATCGCCGCGGTAGCGGAATGGCCTACTCCTCGGAAAGTAAAAGATGTACAGTCTTTTCTTGGTTTCTGTAATTTCTATCGGCGGTTCATCTACCATTACTCCGACATCACTATTCCACTCACACGTCTCACCCGGAAAACACTCCGATGGGACTGGACCAGTGATTGTCAACTCGCTTTCGACACTCTCAAGCGGAAGTTCGAAGAGGCTCCGGTTCTGTCTCACTGGATACCCGGTCGACAGATTACCGTCGAGACCGACGCTTCGGACTATGCCATCGCCTCCATTTTGTCAATTATTGGCGACGATGGTGATCTCCATCCCGTTTCGTTCCGTTCGCGCACTCTAGTGGCTGCGGAACTTAACTACGACACACATGACAAGGAACTCCTGGCCATTTTTGACGCCTTTAAACAGTGGCGTCACTATCTGGAAGGACCGGAGTTCCCAGTTGATGTTGTCACCGACCACAAGAACCTGGAATACTTCGCGACGAGTAAGATACTTACACGACGCCAGGTCCGGTGGGCGGAGTACCTCTGCCATTTCAACATGGTAATCCGGTTCCGGCCCGGAAAGCTCGGAGGAAAGCCCGATGCACTTACTAGACGATGGGACGTCTACCCAGAAGAGGGGGATAAGCACTATGGTCAGCTAAATCCTCACAACTTTCGTCCTATTTTCTCGCAAGATCAGCTCGAGGCGTCACTCCGGGCAACCCTCCTTGAAGACGTAGTTCTTCGAGCATCGGTGGTTATGGATGTTGGACAGCTTCATTCCGATATCAAGTCTCACATCCACACCGACCCCACTGGAATTGCAGGCCTCAAGGCCGCTTCCTCCGGTACATCCAAGCGCTGGTCTACAGATGACTCCGGTATGCTCCGGTACGACAATCGCATTTGGGTTCCGCAAGTCCCCGGTGAGGCACCAGATGCACTCCGGATACGTGTTATGCAATACGCGCATGATCACATTCTTTCCGGTCACTTCGGACAGAACAGAACCCTTGCGGCGGTACGTCGGGAATACAACTGGCCCGAACTCCGGTCGTTCGTCCGGGATTACTGCAAGTCATGTATCACCTGTCGGCGCAACAAGGCTCCAAGGCACAAACCCTACGGCCTTCTCAGACCCCTTCCTGTTCCTCTTCGTCCGTGGCATTCGATATCCATGGATTTCATTGAAAAACTTCCACTTTCCGGCGAATACGATGCGATTCTGGTAATCGTTGATCGGGCGTCAAAGCAGGTGATCCTTATACCCTGCGACGTCACCATCACTTCCGAACGTCTCGCCAAACTCTTCCTCATTCACGTCTTTTCCAAGCAAGGTGTCCCGTCGCATGTCACTAGCGACCGGGGTAAGGAATTCGTTTCCTCTTTCTTCTGGTCACTCGGAGAACTCCTCAATATGGAGATGCACTATACCTCCGGTTATCACCCATCAGCGGACGGTCAAACCGAACGCATGAACCAAACCGTTGAGCAGTATATTCGGATTTTCTGCTCGTACCAGCAGGATGATTGGGACCAACTCCTTCCGCTTTGCGAGTTCGCTCTCAATAACGCTCCGAATGCATCTACCGGAATTTCTCCATTCTTCGCCAACAAGGGTTACAATCCGTCTATCACCATCAATCCGGAGTTGGACGTAGCCAACACCTACGCCCGAGACTTTGTCGTTAATCTCCAGGATCTTCATGAATTCCTCCGGGAGTCGCTCAAGGGCGCCCAGGAGCGATACAAGGAGACCGGAGACAGAGTCCGGTCTCCGGATCCGGAGATTAAAGTCGGAGACCAAGTTTTCGTGACGACCAAGTACCTCAGCACTACGAGGCCAACTCGGAAGTTCACTGAGACTTATGTTGGACCATACGAAGTAATCGGAAAACCATCTGCGGCGTCTTACCAGATCAAACTACCCAAATCCCTTTCCCAAGTTCATCCAGTATTCCACGTTTCTCAACTTGAACCCCATCATCCCAATCCTTTCCCCGGACGTGAAGAACCTCCTCCGGTGGCAGTGGAAATAGATGACGAGGGCGATGAGCACTTCAAAATCAAGCAAATCGTCGATTCGAAGCTTGATAAGCGGTTCAAGAAGCCCCTATTCTACAAAGTTGAGTGGTTGGGTTATGAGAACACGGACGAGCAATATTCCTGGGTACGACCAAGCGATCTTAACGCAGCAGATCACATTGAAAACTTCCACCGTCGCTATCCGGACAAACCTGGGCCGGAAACTTAGACTCCGGTTCACTCCGGTGTGTTTTCCGGTGTATTCCGGTTCGCTCATCATCACTCCGGAATCTTTGTCGTCAAACGGACTTATGCAATTTCGCAAAAAAAAAATCAGGAAAAAATATACATCAACTCCAATTATCTCAATGCTCCATTTCTTTTCCATTTCCACCTTCCTCTTTATCCCCATTCCCCTTCTGCGTCAACTGCAGGACATCGCTCCGAAGATCAGCCATCAAAAGCTCCAAAGCTTCAATACGACGTTCAGCTTCCTCAGCACGATGGATGGTCTTGCCCAAATCACTCCGGAGTTCCCTCAACTCGCTCTGCATCGACCGCCGTTCCAGCGACGGAGTCCGGAGCCGGAGTTGATGACGAGACGGACCCGGAATGCCTTCCAAGGGCAGCGATGGTGTCTCCTTCCTTTCTGGTCGCTGGCGAATTGGTTGGGATCGAGTCTTCTTCACTGCAGTCGATCTCCCCCGACTCCGGGAACGACCCTTGCGCTCGGACGTGTCTTTCCGCACGCGTTTGGCCCGGGGAACGTCTGCGTTCAACGAGCAGGCAATGCGCTTTTCAGCACAGCGCCCACAAGTCGAAAATGGTCCTCCCTCGCGCTGCGGGTAGCAGTGCTCGTCTCGCCGAGTGCACTCATCGCAAGCTAAAGGTTGTAACATCAACCGGAATACATTTTCCACCGGTTAGGATGTACTCACCTTCACCGATGGGTCTCCGGATGAGCGGGCGACTTCCCGTTGGCTCGGAATCCATCATGACGACGTCGGAGTCGCTCTCGACGCGCTCTACGCGCTTGCGCTTCCTCTCGCCTTCCTCCGGACGCTTGGCTGTCTTTCCTTTTTTCTCCGCCCTGGCCTCTGCCTTCTCCTTAGCCTTCAACTCCTTCGCCCACGCCCGCTGTTCAGCAATCGCCATGTCAGCGCTGTTCATGAGGTCCGCGAATTCCAGTGCGGCCGCCTCATCAGCACGCGCTGCCTCCGCAAGCAGTCGACGGGTCTCCGTATCCACACTTTCCTCCCTATGCAACCCCTCGCGCTCCGGTGACCCTCCTTGTTCCTTCTCACTGCCTCCTTCGCTTCCAGAGTGGTCGTGGTGGGTAGAGGACATGGATGTGGTAGGAGGATTTTCGGTGGTGGTGGTGGTTCGGAGACAAGATTGAAATCAACAAACGGAACCGAACAGCACGTGATTAGTTGGCACGTGACCTATCACGGGTTTCGACGAAGATATTTCAACTGGGCAAAATCAAGGGCAAGAAAATCATGAAAAAATTCCTCATTCATGCAAATCACTTCCTTTTTCATTTATTCACCTCCAACGCAATGCACACCACTAATCGATGTCCCTCCGGTCCTTACTACGAGATGTTCGTCTAGGGATCCGAACCCAAGAGGGGGATACTATTATATCCGTGCAACTCACCATCGGAAAATCATTCCGGAACGGTCGCTGACCTCTCAGGCAATTCCGGGAGCTCCGGGTTTCCGGAGTCTCCGGAATCCCCGGAGAAGCGTTATCAAGGCAATGCGGCTTATCTGAATGGTTCCTCGTATATCCTGTGCGTACCATATGGTCTCTACTTCCTTCCACATGCTTTACATCTTCCATTCTCACACTTCCTTGTTCTTCAACAACATGAGGTGATCCCGTTAGGAATCTCCACATGGGTTTCATATAACTCCTTATGTTCAGATTACAAGTACTGTACTATATAAACACCTAGACTACACTCCTGTTCTTCAGTTTAATAATTAAGTTGCTTCTGCGCTCTGTAGTTGCTTCTGGGTTTTACACTCCGGTCTCCCCGTAACCGGAATCCTCCCCTCACTCCGGTGGCTTGGATAGTACACTCGCCCTATTGTCCTGTGGCGTTGTGTTACTCCGGTCGACCATCCTTCCCCCTCGGTGTCATCGTTGTGTCCGGTAGCCAACCGGAATACCTCGGTCGCCGTAATCCCTCGTTCATCATCGACCGGCCATATCCTTCCCTTCCCCGGACCTGGATATAACAGACGGTATGAGTCGTACCGTTCGAAAGCCACGCCAAATCCGATGTGAACGCGCCTACTGTACGACCCTGTATGGGAGCAACGGTCACGGTAACGGGAGCCCTGTTGCGTTGCTTGTTTTTGGCGGGGTCACGGTCACGATGAAGGCCGTTGCCTTGAAAGAATCGTGACATTAAAATAAATAAATAAATCGGTCTACAGAAAATACGGAAAAATCTCTACTCGTCATCACCAGAGTTTTAATCTTCACCAGAGCCCTCCCCTTCCTCCTCTGAGCTCTCTTCATCTGCGGCCAAGACTCCGGCCTTGGTACTCGTTGCCTCAATTGGCAACCGTCACGCTCACGGCGGGCCCGTTGCCTGAAAAAAAGGCAACGAAGGTGTCACGGTCCTCGAGTCGTTGCTCCCATACAGGGTCGTACAGTACTACGAGCTGAATCGGCCAGGAATTGGGCTCAGGAAGAAGAGGCGAGTCAAGCGAGGTCGAGCCGAAATTGGCCAAAAGGAAAAAAACCGAATCAGACGCGACGAGGGTACGGAGGTGATAGAGGCGTCGAAACGGCGTCGAATGCGCCTATTCCCGAGTGTTTTGACCAAGGTTTGAGCAAGAAACGAGCGAAACAAAGTGGGAAGTCAAAAGGTTTGTTCTTATTTATAAAATGATGGGAGTGCCATTACATCCGCAAAGAGCTGTAAGTTAATATTGAGGGAAAGGAGAGAGGAGACAAGAGAAAAGGTACGATTGGGGATAACTTGGGTGGGAGTATCGTAGATCAGAAGGTTTTGTTTCGAGATGGAACTTGTTCTGGTGGTTGGTTGGTTGAGTATTAGTGAGTAGTAAGGTAGAGAGCGGGAGAGAAAGATAGGTAAGAAGGAAACAGATAAAAAGAGAAAGAGAGCTGCCACCGTCCGCTGCACCCGCCCGCTGACGTGCTTGCGCATCTCTGCGCCCCCAAATGCGCATCTCCACGCCCCCAAGTGCGCATCTCCGCGCCCCCGTTCGCCCCGACGCGTCATTGAGGTTATCAAATCGACCCGAGGCTTGGATGAATGCCGCCGTGGCCCTCAAATTGAAGGTCTTCAGTTCATTCAGAAGAGTGGAGAGGTGAAGAGTACCGAAGTGGCCCGCACGTCTCGCCGCGGTATGAAGGGGTTGTCGCAAGTGCTCGAGAGCTGGGCATTCTAGCAGGAAATGAGCGCGGGTCTCGAAGGGCAATCTGCAGGCGTCACATGCGGGAGAGTCGGTGAAACCCGACTTGTGCCGGTGGGCGTTGAGATGGGATGGGCCGGTGCATAGCCGAGATAATGCTGAGATGGATTTGCGGGAAAGAGAGGTGGACGAATAAAGCGGAGCAAGACAAAGAGATGGGGGGATCGATCGATATCACGCAGAGATCCCCCCGTCTTCGACCTGTCCCACAGTACCTTCCATTGCTCAAGGACTTGGAGATAGATTTGGCGGCGGATGGTGGTCACAAGGGGATTTGCTTTCGCGAAAATCTCAACATACCTTCCAATTTTTTTTTCAGAGACCTCGGACCCCTCCCCCCCCCTATGTAATTGTGATGCGATCAAATTCCCATTTTAAGAAATATACCCGAGATGCAAATTTTCTTTCTAAGCGCAACTGCGGCTACCAGGGTGCCCAAAACAGCTCTAATGGACCTTAAAGTGTGGCCCATATGTACGGAAATCCTCTTCGTATGTTCTAGTTAACCAAACATGCTCCAGTCCCAGTGCCGATGCTCAATTATCGGGAACCTTGGGCGGAATGTCTCGAGGATGGCGGCGAAAAAATCCAGCTGGAAGGGTTGGATGGTGACTGGTTGGAAATATGATCCAGTCGAGCTCGGATGAGACCAGAAGTCTTCAAAAGTCTTGTCAGACAGTCAAGACAGCCGTCGCCGGCGGCCGGCAATCTTGATGGGCCAATGGCATTTCGGCAATTTTGATTCCACACCATGACAGATCAACCCGCTTCGCCGTAGGAGTCGATAGGGAGCAGAGATTTATTTGTTTATCTCTGACGGCACCTCGGCAAAGCTCGGCAATGATGAAAAAAAACCAAAATATTTTCCGAGGTCTTTTATGCGCGAATTGAGGCTGTAGAACGAAATGTAAGATTTGGTACCGAAAAAAATTCTCGAGCCCGATGGCCCCCTCCCCCCCCCCCCTCACAAAAAGGAAATTCCTTATCTTGGAAGCCCCAGGATATGAATAGGTCCGGGTCGGCGTCCATCACAGTCGCTTCCTTTGCGGCTTCATCCGCCATCTCGTTCCCCGCCGTGCCGATGCGGGCTGGTGTCCATAAGTTGGAGATGGCAAGGTGAGGGAGTTGCAATTGTGCCGACCTAACTAGCTCGGAATTGGCCAGAGCGCGGGGCGGTTGACAGGATTCCCCGCAGCACCGCTTGCAAGTCGACGATACAAAGAATGTGTGCGGATCCTCGACGAAGAGAGCTCCACGTTGCCATTAGGAGTCCCTCCATCTCGCCCTCACAGACCTGGCCCGGCCCCAACGGCATCCACAACCTCTCCCGCTCCATGGCGTCCTCCACCCGCACTGCTGCCCCTCCTGCCCGGCCCTCCAGCAATGACCCGTCAGTGTACCACGTGGACCGGCGTACCCGCTCGTCCTGCAACGCGTACTTGAGCACTTGAAGCGCGTGAGTACTTCCTTCACATTACACATCCACCTGATAAACACATATGAACTGGGGACATTGTAAAAGACCAAGTATTAAGTAAAGCCACAGCATTTGAAGTCTCCAAAACACCGGGTGGGAGATCCGGGTACATCAAATCACATTGCTCCACTTGCTGCAGTGAAATCAACAACCATCCTTGAAATTATGGGGTCGTGGAGTGAGTAAGAATAGCAAGATTTACACGAAAGGCTCCTTGGCCGCAGGTCATTAGTGAATATACTGCTGTAAGGTTGTCGGATGGTTCGTACCAATAACACGCCTCATGCGCGGATATGAATCTGGAAGAACTTGCCTTTAAATCATGAATAAAAGCGCCACTATGCGGGCGAGGCATGCAACTTTGAGAGAGCACAGATACACTGCACTCCTTCTGCCACCTCAGGTTAGGGAGAGTCTTTGAAGCTGTCCTTGCTTGCTTGTCATATCAGGGTAATCCTCGTTGCGTCTGAAGCCAGGCTTGAAAGACGGTGATACGACCGCGGTGCTTGTGAGAGTGGAAAGGTCAAATAAAATTCAACCAAAGAAACTCTCAGTGATGACCGAAGCATCAGCAAACCCTGATTTTCCCGGTAGTGGCCGGGTAGTGGCCTGTAGTGGCCTGTAGTAGGGGCCCAACTACAGAGTACTACAGAGCACTCTGTAGTGGCGGCCTTACTATAGAGTGCTCTATAGTAGGGCCCCTCCTATGGAGTACTACAGAGCACTCTGTAGTAAGGCCTGTACTACAGAGTGCTCTGTAGTTGGGCTCCCTACTATGGAGTGCTCTGTAGTTGGGCCCGTACTACGGAGTACTCTGTAGTGGCGGCCTTACTACAGAGCACTCTGTAGTATGGGCCTTACTCTGTAGTACTCCATAGTAGGGAGCCCAACTACAGAGCACTCTGTAGTACGGGCTTTACTACAGAGTGCTCTGTAGTACTCTGTAGTGAACATTCAACTTATGTTTTCTTCCTCTTAACTTTTCATTTGCCACCTTCCCGAACGTTGGGGTCAACTCGATTTGAGCTCACATGACTGTGGCTGCTTATAATCTGTCAAAATTCATTCTGAATGAGTAGGTATGATTCATTTTGTATGAACAAAGTACTGTTTGTCCTTCAAGTTGCTGAAAGTCCTTTTTTTTGTTCTGGCTTTCAAAACCGCCGCGTCTGAGAAAGTATTTCGCGTTTTTTGCCTCAACGAAGCCGTCTAAGGAAATATGTGCTAGACAACACTTATAGCTTTTTTCGAACTCTACAACTTTCGTTCAGGGTCTATTTTTAGTCTGGCAAATATTTTATCCCATATACCTTCGAGAAATTTCCAGAATATGCATTTTTCAGCAAAGGAGATGGGAGTGACCTTTGAACAGTAGACAAGAACCTGAAGAGTTACTTGTCAGGAAGTAAACTGACCTGGAGATCAGAGGGTATCCACCTATCACAGTGGGTACTTCAGTTCTACATGGTCTCTTAGCTCAGTTGGTAGTGCACCTAGTCCTGTATTTTGCCCGAATGCACGCGGTCGCGGGTTCGATCCCGCCAGGAAACACTTTAATAACTTAATTACATTATATATCTCTGTTCAATCTGAAATACCTCTTGTACTTTGAACTCACTTCCGTTCCAGTTAACTTCAAACCCGGCTGAAAGAAGGGCTTGAATGGCGAAGGTGAGGTTACTTTTCTTGGGTTTGAGCCCTGCACTACAGAGCACTCTATAGTCATGGCCCTACTATGGAGCACTCTATAGTCCTGGGGCCTACTATGGAGTACTCTATAGTCCTGGGGCCTACTATGGAGCACTCTATAGACATGGACCTTCACTACAGGCACTACAGACACTACAGCACTATAGAGTGCTCTGTAGTACTCTATAGTGGGCCCAGGGTTTGCTGATGAGTACTGATGTGTGTTGCGAGTTGGTTCAACTTCGCTCAGCACCTAAGTGAGATACGAGTGGGGTGAAGGTAGATTTATTCGTAGAGGCGACTACGAAACGACTAGACTGGCGACGAGGGACGAGAACGCACAGCAACGACGAAGGCTGTGAATACAATACTGACGACGAGGGACGAGACTCAAATACGATACGAGAGAAGTGAGAACGAGAACGCTTGCGGAGACGGAGGCTCGACGCGAAATGTGGGCAAAAAGCTTTTTATTGCAGAGGGGAGGCCCTCCTTATATACTGTTTTACAGGGTATTTACATATAGGGAAAATGACTACATGTGACTCAGTATGACTCAGAACTAGTCAGCTCAACTTGACTCAAAATGATTTGACTTGACTCAGACTTGCCGTGTTGCCGCTATGATGCCGAGATGCCGTGTGACCGAGTTGACTAGTGACTCGTCGTGATCTTGCTCTTCTCCGCGTTCAGTGAGCAGCAGGGCTGATCATATATCCTCCCAACTGAAAAAATGACTGTCCTCAGTCATCCTCAACTCACTGGATCTCGAATTGGTCAAAGTAACGCTCCTCCCAACTGAAACCTTCATTTGGAGGTCTACGAGTCTTCGTCATCTACATCTTCCATCGGATTCCACTGCTCTTCTTCTGGGTCAGCAAGCTCTGTCTGCTCTAGTTCTCTGAGACGATCAGCAGAAATGTCAAGTAATTCTTCAAGCGGGGGCAAAGGAATACTCTGGCGGGCAAAGTATGGGATGATGCGGTAGGCTGCAATGGGTCTGTGAAGTACTGAACCATCGAGTTCACAGATAATATATGCTCCTCCTCTATTGCGCGAAATCACAATCAATGGACCGAGGTACCGATTTCTCATTTTCCTGTTTAATGATTTTTCTATTGCAGTGTTTCGCATGAGCACGAGGTCTCCGCGTTGGAAATTGAAATCATGGATCGTGTGCGCGTGGTCGCGTTCAAACCGTATTGCTGCATTTAAACGAGCCTGGTAAACATTTGAATGGAGCTCTGCAAGCTGATCTCGGCGTTTTTGTAGTGCTATGGCGCGACGAGCGATTAGCTCTGTGGTGGTTAGGGTGGTTTCAGGAGGAGGAAGCAGGTAAGTGGCTTCGGAAATATCCAAAGGCAGAAGCGGGTGTGTGCCTGTAACAGCAAAATATGGGGAGCATCCCATTCGCTTGCGTACTGTGACTCGGTCGGCCCAAAATACTGAATATGCTACAGTAGACCACTTCGACTGAACTCCATCACATGCCTTGGTTAATGCCTGCCGAACATCAAAATGTGGATGCTCTGCGATTCCATTTGCGCGTGAGTTATAGCCTGAAATTCGAATATGCTTGACATGGTACTTCTTCTCTAGATAACCGAGAGCTTTGACAAAGGGTGTGCCGTTATCTGAAACGATCTCAACTAGTGTTCCCCATCTACAGAGGATGTCCTGGAATATCCAGTCTCCGATAGATTGTGCATTTTCTTTTCTTAGCATGCGGAACTCTGGATAATGCGAAATCGAACAGCGACCCTGGACAATGTACTTGAACCCACCGCTAGATGGTAAGTGCATCGTATCCATGTATACTTTGGCAAAGAGCGGCGCCGGCGTTGCAACGGTAGGTGGAATCAAAATATTTCGAGTTTGACGAACCTGACACATGTGGCAGGTTTTGACGAGCCAACGAATATCATCTGCGTAGAACGGCCACCAGAAGCGCTCCGAAATCAACGCTCTAGTTGCCCAAAATCCTTTGTGTCCGACATCATCGTGGGCAGAAGTCAAAATGAACAGGCGACGACCGGGTACAACAACAGTTCTGTGACGACCATGTGGATCTTTACGCCACAAAACTCCATCGGTGAGGTACAAGTCGAGACAATACCGGACAAAGGACTGATATTCTGAGTCTTTCATATGTTCTGGTCGTTCGAGCGTTTCATGCCAAGTTCGAACTAGCTCAATCCGCAGATCTGCATTCTTGGCAGCATTACTGCGCGGAACGATGTCATACGATAGCGGTGGCGGGGCTTCTTCATTATCTGGCACCAACTCGGATGTAGTGATGTTCGGGTCGGGTCGGGCCCAAAAGCCCGGGCTTGGGTCGGGTCGGGCAGGGCTTGGGCCCACAAAATATCCTGAGCCCGACCCTACCTGAGGGTCGGGCCCGGGTCGGGTCGGGCTCGGGCTCAAGCCCAGGCCCATCAGTATATTTCTAACTGTGTTCCGTAAGGTTCAACTTTAAATTTTGAGCATACATTACTTGGATTTTACCTTGGTAAAGCACTCAATTATGTTTTGATAGCCAGCAACAGCCAGCAACAACCTACTGACCTTGTTTTGAGCACTCTAATCTCCACGGATCATTATGTGAATATCGACTCACCTGCCCATCCTCGAGTGAGCACCAAAGGGAAAAGATACTTCAAATCAACTTCCGTTGCAGGTAAAATTTAGGTTTTCAACCCAACTCACAGCAAAATTTTGACTTGGGATACTCATGTGGTTGGGCCCGGGCTCAAGCCCAGGGTCGGGGGCCCTGAAAAAATCTGAGCCCGACCTTGAGCCCGACTTGGGCCCTACTTTGGGTCGGGTCGGGTCGGGCTCAAAAGCCCAGGCTTGGGCTCGGGCTCGGGCTCAAGCCCTGACTAGTGTTGCCGCGACTCGTTAAGTCGGAAGTCGACTTGGCTAAGTCGACTTATGGCAACCTTCGACTTGACTTGACTTGACTTGGTCAGCCCAAGTCACTGGAAGTCACTTGAAGTCGACTCAAGTCGGTTGAGTCACACCATTGTTAATTCAGGTTCCTGGGGCTATTTCATGGATCAGAGAGTCCAGTATTCTTCCCTTTAGTACTTAGGATTTTTCTTATATTTTTAGAGATTTAATCTGTATTTAACACTGGATGGAAACACAAACCAACACAGGTGTGACATGTCGTGACATATGTCACAGACGTGACAGCCGGTTGGAAAAAAAAATGAAAACTGCTCCAATTGCGCCTAGTGACTAAAATATACATCTTCTACTAAACCCCCAATTCAAGTCACTCAAGTGACTCCAAGTCGACTTACGTTGACTCGGAAGTCGCAAGGAAGTCTGCAAATAACTTGACTTGACTCGGCTCAAGTCGACTTCCGGAAGTCGACTTAAAGGGGGTCAAGTCTAAGTCGCGGCAACACTAGCCCTGACCCGGAACATCACTACTCGGATGCTAGTGTCGCAATCGTGTACTGAGGCCTTCGAACTATGGGTGAGTCATTTATCATGTGCAGAAAACCGTGAACCTGATCTATCCAATCTTCAAAATCATCTTCTGGTTCATCTTCATCATCCGGCTGCTTCGGGCGGCGTGAAAGACCATCTGGGCCATGCAACGTACCGGGAACATGCACAAGCGTGAAATGGAAGGTAAGGATGGCTAGAATCCAACGATTGATGCTCGCGCTCGGGGCTAGATCTGGGTTTGCTAGCATCCCTTTGATGAATCGTGCGTCAACTTCAACGATGATGTTCCGTAAGCCTATTAGGTATATCTTCCATGCTCTCATGGCTCTGAACAAACCATACAGCTCAAGCTTTGGTTGCGAGAAGCGGCATTCACGTTCGTTTAACGTAATCGAGCCAAAGTGTGCATAATATCGGCGAGTAATATTTTCCAAGTCGCATTGGGCGAGTAAGAATCCAATCGCTACTGGTGATGCATCCACTGACAAGATTATAGGTGCCGGAGACTCATAATCAATGGGACGAAGCGCGGGGGACTTTATCAATGCATATTTGAGGTCTTCCTGTGCGCGGATCTGAGGCGGACCGAAAACAAATGGGACATCCTTTCTCGTGAGGATCGTAAGCGCGTGTGCGCGGTAAGCAAAATTTTGAATGAAAATCCGAACTACTCCAATGGTACCGAGGAATGCGCGAACTTCTGAAAGGCTTTTACAAGGTCCCCAATTCACAATCTTGTTTACTCTTGACTGATCGGGAATTCTGCCTTCAAACGTGCAAACGTGACCGAGAACGGTGATGAATGCGGCGCACAAAATTGCCTTGTAACCCGAACATCCGGTGAGCAACTCTGTTCATGTTATTGAAGTGCTCCCAAATGAATCGACGGATGCCTGGATTTTCTGGGTGAGTCTCGTATAATCCATCCTCGAGCTGATAACGTGAAGCTGGGCCTCGCACGGCAACATCATCAATATAGGGAATGGTAACTTTGGGAATTTCCTCTTGAAGGATGAAAGTAACGTCATCGTGGAGAATCGGCACGGAATTCGTCCAACCCATAGGCAAAGTGACAAGTCGAAGGGCGCCAAATGGGGTCTGGAACGTCGTGAAATCGCGAGACGACGGGGCGAGTACTCGTTCATCATACCCAACGTAAAGGTCTAACATTCCACCGCAAGCTCTACCTGCAAACTGCTCGGCAACTTGATCTGTGAAGGGCGAAACACCGGAATGCTGAATGGTAACTGCATTGAGCGGCTCAAGACTATGCACTAGGCGAAGACTTGTTCCATCTTTCTTAACAACACAGAACCAACGTGAACGGTACGAGGAGTTTGAACGCTCATATACACCTGCTTCGATCTTTGTCTTGTTTAATTTACAGACCTCGTTATAAATTCCTGGGGGAATGGGCATGTTACGCTGGACCCAAGGTGTATGCGGAATCGTGGGAATATCGACGGGAGGAAAGAAATCTTCGCGAAATCTGCCGCGTTCGCTGTCGTTCCAAGCGAAAGCATTGCGATTCTTGATCATGAAATCGTGCATGAGATCTCGTTCATCTTTCCACAAGAAATCTCCACTGTGAGCTTTGTCAATTATTTCTTTTCTTTCGGCTGTGTAACGACCTGTAGGAACAAACGGAGGTGGATTGGGATTCAAAACAGGCAAAGTATCAAGGGGATCACCGATTATTCTCCGCACGATGCGAAACTTCTCGGGTAAGTCTCCAAGAACTGGCCTAACCTTCTGCGCGACTGGTTTATACTTCTTCTTCGTGCCGGCGTAGGTTTCATAAATATCATCTGGATCAATGGTGGTGTTCAAAAATGAATCGGAGGAAGACTGGGAAGTGGATATGAACTGGGAATATAGGACGGTGTTGTAATGGGAACCTAGATTTGTACAAGCTGTGAGATAAGATAATTCGATGTCCTTGAGCGAGGGATCCGGTACCAGAGAGGAATATGACTCGATGATGGGCAAAAATGCGGCGGCAAGATGATCAACGGAAATAATGAAAGCAACTGCTCCATTATCGCGAGTCAGTTCCTCGGCTTCTGAAAACCCTGCTGTCGAAAACGAGGTGGACCACGAGGGATCGTTGGAACTGTACAAATATGGCCAGTATTCGGATCACAAATTGTAATCGTCTGATCCTCGTTGGCGAAGTTATGGACAATGCTTTGGGTCAAAGCATCGAAAGGTCGACCAAGAAGAATATCATATGCGGGATTTCGAACAACGTGAACCTGTAAATACAATGTAATGTCACCGATGAGGAACGGAACATTCCGCGAAAGACCGAAGGACGGATTAATTGAACCATTGGCGGACTGCATCTGCAAAACAATTCTCGGGTCATACATGAGACCTAACTCATGGCAAACACCTTCCGACATGGCAATGATCTGTGAACCGGGATCAATAATTGACTCAACCACTTGCTTGTGATCAACCGTGGGAAGAATGGACCGGATAGCGCTAGACTCCAACGAAACAATCAAGTCATCGGGCAAAGGACCTGCACCATAAAATATTTCATAGGGATCATCCACAACGAATGCTCCTGGAGGCACTTCTGGCACGGAATAGACTGCATTTGCGTAGGGTGCTGGCATGGAATCGAGGAACTCGGTCATTCGTTCATCTTTGGCTTTCTGTTCTTCAACTGTGTCTTCTTCAATGACTGCTTCTTCGGAAAACGGGAAAACATCTGTTGGATCTGGCTCAGCAAAATAAGTTTGAGAAGCAGCTGGAGGTGGAGCTTTGGCTTTACCCTTGTCCTGCGGCGCTACTCTGCGACTCGTGGTTATATCGCGAACCTGCGCACGGACTTCTGGGGACAAAGACAACAACTCACGCTGGGTTGTGGTAATTGGAACATCCATGGATCTATCAAACACTGAAGAGGCGATTTTCTCATCATAAACTGGAGCTGTGGTTCGATATGCTGGATCCGGCTTCTTCACCTGGGGCGGAGGCGCACCAAAATTACGATCTTTGGGCGGTGCATAGGCTGCATCTCGAGCTTTCGCGAATGGATGCTCAGGCGGAGGATTGGCAGGAATATTACGAACAGGTGGTTGAACTGGAGGCGCGGAACGAACTAGTGGAGGCGGAACTGGGTCTGGCTGAGGAGGTTTCGGCGGTTGAACGGGACGAATGGGCTGTTCTGGCTGCTCAACTGGTTCTCCTGCTGCAGCAGCTGCACGGGCTTGAGCTCGAGTTCGAAGGGCATACAATTCTCGCTCCAAACTTTGAATACGGTCTTCAGCGCTGAACTGAAAATTAGGCGCAACTGGAGCAACTGGAGTTTGATATGCGTGAGCTCGATGATAATCCGGTGCAACATTGAATGTCAACTGCGCGGCTGCAAGCTGTCCTGGATTCTGGCGATGCCATTCCTCGACACGTGCACGGAGATTAACACCCATAATTCGACGCGGAACAAATGCACCTGAGGGAAGTACAACCTTTCCATCTGCATCTCTGCGAATTTTCCCTGCATCAACATCAACCTGAACGGTCGGACATCTGTTAATGTAATGGGAATGGTCACTGCAATATGTGCAACCATCTGGGCGAGGCGGGGGATTATACTGAGCTTGAGACTGTGCATTGGGCTGGGGAATCTGTAATTGTCCTGAAGCAACTACCTTCAACAACTCTTGGATGGACTCCAGCAAAACTTCCTGCTTCACTTCAGTCTTTGGCTCTGGCTCGGAGGCTGAATTAGATGGATCTGCGAGAGCGAACTCAACTGCTTCATACATGTCTGCGATGGCATAGGGATCTTGTGGATGAACATCTGGCTTCTTGACCTGCAGACGTTTGTGAGCAGCTTCCCATAGCTTCGGAGGTTGTATAGCGCGACGGAACGCACGGCATTTCTCACCCTCTGACAATCTGTTCTTGTCAACAAGGTACTTGGAAATAACAATGAACTGCCGATAAAACTCGCTGAAGTCTGTCTGGGAATAAATGCCTATTCTGCCATACTGTCCGATGAGGGCATCGAGATCAGTGACTGAATATTTACGGTCGGCATCGGTTCCTGGATAGAGCTTCAATACAGCTGCTTTGAACTGTTCGAAGGTCTTGGTAGCATCACTGAACTCGGCGAGTGTCTCCCAAATCTCTTGGTCTTCGACTGAGAGAAATCTGGTCGCATGTCCCTTCTTCTCCTGGACATCGGTGACGTTCGAGCGAGTGAATAGGAATTGCAGATCTGAGAAATATCTGAAAAGCTCACGAGGCTTCGAAGAATCAAACTGTGGTGCGTTACACTCACCATGCGTGGGCATTGGAATCGGAGGAGGCTGATTCATGACTGTGGTTATCGGTTGTACTGGACTGGATGAGGGAGGTTGATAGAAGAATAAGTCGAGTTCTAGCGGAGGCGATGGCAATGGCGATGGGGACGAAAGATCTCGATGATGCGAAAGCTGGTCTGGGATGTGGATGAGTAGTTCTTCTGATTCGGAAAGATTTAACTCTGTCTCGAAGGCTCTGATAAACTCTGATCGAAGGGTACAATGTTCTGTAGGGCGACGAGGGTGGCTGGAATATGCTGAATCAATTGTTGAAACCCCTCGCGGTGGGCTCCAAAATATGATACGACCGCGGTGCTTGTGAGAGTGGAAAGGTCAAATAAAATTCAACCAAAGAAACTCTCAGTGATGACCGAAGTACTGATGTGTGTTGCGAGTTGGTTCAACTTCGCTCAGCACCTAAGTGAGATACGAGTGGGGTGAAGGTAGATTTATTCGTAGAGGCGACTACGAAACGACTAGACTGGCGACGAGGGACGAGAACGCACAGCAACGACGAAGGCTGTGAATACAATACTGACGACGAGGGACGAGACTCAAATACGATACGAGAGAAGTGAGAACGAGAACGCTTGCGGAGACGGAGGCTCGACGCGAAATGTGGGCAAAAAGCTTTTTATTGCAGAGGGGAGGCCCTCCTTATATACTGTTTTACAGGGTATTTACATATAAGGAAAATGACTACATGTGACTCAGTATGACTCAGAACTAGTCAGCTCAACTTGACTCAAAATGATTTGACTTGACTCAGACTTGCCGTGTTGCCGCTATGATGCCGAGATGCCGTGTGACCGAGTTGACTAGTGACTCGTCGTGATCTTGCTCTTCTCCGCGTTCAGTGAGCAGCAGGGCTGATCAACGGGCAAGGGAGTGACAGAGACACCCGATGTCTGTCCCGTCAGCCTTCGACTCCGCGACTTGTCATGAGGTCATTGTGATCGTTTTTGTTGGGCTTGGACAGGCGGGATCCTGATCTGACTGGATGACCGGGAGGGAACAGAAATTGCAGGCCATGGTTGTTCCTCCGTGGAACACAATGATCAGTTGGAGACCATCATGCTCACCGAGCATTCTAAATTCAGGAAGACATGTGGGAGGAAGACACAATTGCGCCAATGCACTGCAGTGATCAACAAATTTTTCCGAAAATAAATTTGAAAATTTTTTGATTCAAATTTTCCAAATGTCTTTCCCATGGGAAAACTTTGACTTGGTTGCCCATTAATCACGTCATATCAACACACTGTGAGCTATCACTTTGTGATATGCTCCCTCCGTGGCTGAAAAAGGCAAATATGCACTACGGAACAAGCATGGAAAAAGAAGCTAAAGAGCACACAACCTGACCTCGAATCGAACGAGGGTCTTGCATTTACAGATTACCGGTCGCCCTTCCCACCGTAAATGTGCGCATTACCAGTTATGCCACCGGGTCTACCCCTGCAAACCGCGCCAATGGCTATGGTCTTCATGGAAACCAACAATTGACACAAAAAGTATGAAAGACCCGATCTTGTTCGATTCAGCTCGCAGTAAAGCTCTTATTCTCTGCAGTGAAACCCACGAGGATACAACTATCACCATGAAAAATCAAGCTACCACGGGAAGCCGCGGGAAGAGGCAAGGATTTCACCGAGCTACGGAGTACGGAAATTGGGCGCCACGGACAAAGACGTAACCATCTGTGAGCTATAATGTTGCTGCGACTCGCGAGTCCGAGGCCGAGGCCCCGAGTCGACTCCGGAAGTCGACTTTAAGTCGAGTCACGAACATGACTTTGTGCGACTCACAAGTCGAACCGAGTTGACTCGCCCCAACTTTGAGTGACTTTGAGTCGACTTCAAAAGTCAATTAGGTACATTTATAATACGGCTCAGAAACGTTGAAAGAACTTGTTTAACATCGGAAATTGACGTTGAAAGTTGATATTCCATCACTTTTCCTTGCGAGGGCCATTAGGGCACTTCTGTGATGGTAAAAATACCTCGAAAATCATTGAGGAACCTTGGCACACCCAGAACAGTATTTTACCGAGTCATGACTCGACTTTTTGAGTTGCGGTAACGCTACTCTGTATGTACCTTGACTGGTTATCAGAAGCAATTCATTTCCAGATATTCAGCTTTCAATAAAGAAATCAATGTTTCAAAAAGAACCTGCAGCCTTCACCATGTCATCTGCTACATACTGTCTAACAGTTCCTCAATCTCCAGAACATCTGCATGCTTGTCACCCAGAACCTATTTCTGTTTCTCTAGCACAACACTCATGAGTTTCTGGGCCCTTTGATGTTCTCCCAGGGCCAAGTATGAGTTGGCCAGGTTGCCCATGGTAAGCAGGGTGTCTGGATGATCCTCACCTAGAAACTGGTTCTGTTTCTCCAGCATAACATGCATGAGTTCTTTGGCTTGCTGATGTTCTCCCAGGTCTGAGTATGAGTTGGCAAGGTTCCCCATGGCATGCAGGGTGTGTGGATGATTCTTACCCAGAACCTGTTTCCGTTTCTCTAGCACAACTTCTTGAGCTTTCTGACGTTCTCCCAGGTTGGAGTATGAGTTGGCAAGATTACCCATGATAAGCAAGGTGTCTGGGTGATTCTCACCCAGGACCTGTTTCCGTTTCTCAAGTACAACAATCCTGAGTTCCTGGGCCCGTTCATGTTCTCCCAGGGCCAAGTATGAGTTGGCCAGGTTGCTCATGGTAAGCAGGATGTCTGGATGATCCTCATCCAGAACCTGTGTCTGTTTCTCCAGTACAACACTCCTGAGTTCCTGAGCCCTTTGATGTTCTCCCAGGGCCGAGTATGAGTTGGCCAGACCACCCATGGTAAGCAGGGTGTCTGGGTGATTCTCATCCAGGACCTGTTTCTGTCTCTCCAGCACAACACTCATGAGTTCCTGGGCCCTTTGATGTTCTCTCAGGTAGAAGTATGACCTAGCCAGATTACCCATGGTAAGCAGGGTGTCTGGATGATCCTCACCCAGGAACTGTGTTTGTTTTTCCAGTACATCAATCTCGAGTTCTTTGGCCTTTTGATCTTCTCCCAAGTCTGAGTATGATGTAGCCAGATCGACCATGGTAAGCAGGGTGGCTGGATGATCCTCACCCAGAGTCTCTTTCTGCTTTCGCAGCACTTCTTCCAGTAGCTCCTCAGCGAGTTTATATTTCCCTCCCTCCAAAAATATCAATGCATATTGATGTCTGAAAGTCAAGGCTACTTCTGCATCCAGCAGTACAGCCAATTCGATATGTGAACACAATAGCAGGCTCGCCAGTTGCATATCACACCGTGAGCATTCTGAAATAGCCATGCCAAGTATGGACTCCACAAGGGACACATGTCTCTTTGGGTTTTGGACTGTTGTTTGACTCCAAGCATGTACTAATGGATGGATGAAAAAGGGCTTCTTCTCTCCATCAAAGCTAATCAGTGAATAGGATTGGATCTCATTGGTAGCATCCAAAAACTGCAAAGAATCCCATTCTCCAGTTGGCCGCAGAAAATGTGAGAGGAATTCCAGAGGCTCCTGTACTTCTTCTTTGGATGGACCACCGAAAGGAAACTGGTACCTTGATGCATAGCGGAAGATTTCTTCAGAGATTCCATTATAATGAAGGAATGAACAATGCTGCAGGAACATGGCAGCTGGTGGCGTGAGCTGGTCAAAACTCATTTTCCATGTTGTGTACACCGTCCAAGCATAATGGTCATGAGACTGAGCAGGCTTCTCACTAAGGAGTCGTGTTTGGTTCTCCATATAGAGAGCCAGATAGCCATCCAGGTTTCGAGATTTTGATATGAATGCACCGGCTTGAACAATTGCCAGAGGTAAATGGTGCAATGACTAATGAATTGTTGAAAATTGAATGTGTTGCCAGGCTTAATTATCATACCTTTACAATTTCTGCTGCAACTTGTTCAGTACGGGCTGTGGCCTTCTGCAAAGCACTCTTGAGTAACAATGCCACTGCATCTTCCTTTTCCATGTCCAACACAGGGGAGTGGGATCCAGCATAAATACACATTCCTGGATTCCGAGAGGTGATAATGATATTCCCGTGATTGCACTGAGGAATATAATCATTCAGATTGATGCCTGGATCATCTGCATTATCAAAGAAAAGCAGCCATTCTTCAACTTTGCTGCTCAGCCATAGTAAGCCATCTTCCGGAGAATCTCCAAAGTCTTTCAGGACAGCTATATTCTTGAGACCTGTCTCAATTGTTGCAATGGTGCTGGTGTCAATGAAAAAGATGTTTGAGAAGCTGACATACAACTGGATCAACAATCATTTGCAGGTGTATGATCAAGCTCACCGAGATGATGACTTGTTGATGAATTTCAGAGCAATCTGTGTCTTTCCGGCCCCTCCTAGTCCATGTAGCACATAAATGTGTTGGATCCCAGTATCAGAGAAAAATTGATCCATGTTGTTAAGGATATCCTCTCTGCCACAGAAGATTCTCGATGGAGGAGGACAGTGACTGGCAATTTGAGCTGCCCGGATGTTGCCGAGCCGCAGTGCCTGGTCCGTAGCAACTGTGGCTTGCAGATTGTGTGTGATTAACTGTGATGCAGTGATATGCACAATAGGACCCTGTCCCACCCCACCAGTGCCACCTTGGAGGTGTGCTGGACCCCCGGAACCACCTTGGCCACCTACGCAAAATTGTCAATTCCTTCCACGCTTCAAGAAAAGCAGTCCCGCACCAGTAATGTGGAGTGATCGAGAATCACCATCTAAGGAAAACATGAAGCTGTGCCAACCTTGAGAGGAGACATCAACCAGCGGCAACATTTCTACAGGGGAGAAATTGACTTGAGAAAGAGAGGTATCACCACAGTAGTGGAGGTGGAGGTGGAGGACAAGGAGTTGACACGCAACGTGGATAAGGCTTCTCTCCAGCTGATCTTTATCCTGGTTACAATCAGTCATCAGGAACAACGAGTGACAGCGTGGGTTCTAATGGTCTACTGTGGTCTATGAACAAAGCGGCCGTTTATGTGAGCCTATGCTGGTCTATAATCTCTCTCCTTACAACACACCGTAAATAGCAAAATCTTCTAAAGGGCGAAAAGACTTACTGGTTATAATGCAATCCGAATGAAAATCAAACTTGAGGAATGGTTCAAAATTCCTTTGTGTGATTGAGCTTGTGAAAGAGCCACAATCAGTGTTGCTTTCAAAGGAAACTGAAAGAAGACCTTTTCAGTCGAGCTGAAAGAACAACTGAAAGATTGAGGGATTTTTGTCATTGGCTCGGAAAATGCCGGACCAATGGCCAAAATGCCTCAGCCTTTCCTTTGTGCTTTCAGTTGCCACTGAAAGTCTTCCTTTCAATATTTCTTGAAAGCGATGTTGAATATTGCTCTCTCAGTTATACAATCGAATAAAGGAATTCGAAAACATTCCCCAGGTTTGTTTTTTCATTCAGATTGTACTACACTCAGGTGGGCTTTTCACCCTTTAAAATATTTCACTATTTACGGTGTGCAAAGCTATGCATGTCTGAAGCCTTTAAACTCAGCCGACATCTCGCTGCAGCATGACTGATCTCGCAGGCGAAACACATTACCTCCGGCATGCCGAGTATGGCGAAGTCTTGACATGCCTCTTAAGGCTCCAACCATTTAGCTTTATAAACTGGTTTAAACCATTAAAACGGTTTTTATTTAGGTTTAGTTTGGGTGGACCGGCAAACGGTAAACATAACGATTTTAAACGGTTTAAACGGTTGAATTTCGCTCAATTTACCGGGAGGCGGGTCGGCGGCAAACTGGCGGTACGAGCTGCTTCTCCATGGCTTTAGGTGTGATTTCGGAACGCTAACCGCCTGATTACGAGCTAGCCACTTGTCTAATCCTTACCTTCTCTAGAATTCTACCGGTGCTGGCACTCGATCGGCTGGGGTAAAAAATATGTGACCCAGCCGTGACCGGACGTGTGTTTCCTTTCCTCCTACCACCATGTCTGGGAGACCAGTGCGAAACCAATTCACTGCCTCCAAGCTCACTGACCCCTCTAACGGCGAACCTCCCAGCTCTGCTCATCATGCTCTCCTCCAAGAAACCCGAGCGTGTCTGACTTGGGTAAGTCACGTTCTTTTCCCATGTCGTGAGCTCCTTTAATAGTACAAACTGTCTGCCAGTGAACGAAATCATGGGCTACATTCAAAATATCGACGACCTGTCTTACGTCCTACCCGCCTCGATCGCCGAAGGGACCGCAGCAGACCATTTTTTGGCTCTGAAAAATTACTATTTTAAACCGTTTTAAGTGGTTTATAAACGGTTTAGATACCGTTTAGGTTTAGTTCAGCTGGGCCCGTAAACAAAAACTAAACGGTTGGAGCCTTAACATTGCCTCTATCATTGCAACTCAACAGCTCCGAGATTTATGTCTATATTACTTGTGCTTGGGGGCCATTGCTCCGCATTAATCTCGGTTCCAGATCTTACGGTGCTACTCCCGGCCGAGAAACCGAGGCAGAGATTTTGATGAAAAAGAGATGGGAGAACGCACCTGTAAGATCTGGTGCAACTCACCGTTGCACTGAGGCAATCGGTCATGCTTGTCACAATCATGCAGGCTCTACCGGGGACCATTAGCATGTGGTAGATAGCTTTTGATAAGACCATAATACACGATGGGCTGTCGATGGCCAAAGAAAACCGGAAGTAAACACGTTGAAGGCAAGTATATTGAAGAAGTCAACATTATGTGCACTCTCAAAGCGGTTATGTTCCTATTACTCTGAGCCCAGGAAAAATCGGGAAATCCTGCATAAGCATTCTGAAACCGTTCAGAGGGATTGGGAAAGATTTTTGGACCCGATTAAGCATGTTAGGGTGTTTAATCCATGAAAGAGACATTTTGATCAGTCACTGCATTCAAGGGGGACCTACGCTGAGTCAATAAAGGTGCACGTAGGTGTACGTAGGTCAGTGTACTGTAGTATTTCGACCAAATGTTCACGCCATGTCACCCGTCACCATAGGTGTTCATTCCCTGGCAATCACCCAAAATTACCATAAATGGACGGCCTTGACAGTTTTTTACCCCTATTTGAGCGCAAAAATTGGAATGTCACCGTTGCATCTACCAGATTTCAGTTCACGACCCTCTGTCACCCATCACATGAAACATTTGGTCGAAATAGTACAGTAGTCGTGTCAGCGACGACCCTAGGTCGGCCTGATGTTGGCTTTCGGCAGAGAGCCCGACTACGACTTCAAACCCCGGTGTAGGTGATCAGGCGTCGTGTTCCGTTTACGACGTGCTGATATGGTGAGACCCCGATATACGAGGAAGACGTCCTCCAGATAACGGGGTATGGATAGAGTTAAACCCCGAGAGTGATAAGACAGCGAGCGGGGTTTAAAGCAAGAGTCAAGCCCAGGTTCAGACCAAAGTAGCACCTGAGATTAGACGAGGTAGAATCTACTGTACATTAGATTCTACTGCTACTTTTATACTAAAAAGAGTCCTTGGCAATCACTCAGTGCCTGGCAACTAATTTAACGTTTAGGGTTGGCGTAGAGGAGAGTGATCATGCGGCTCTCCTGTACGATTGAATGGCCGCTGCGTCGGATTTTTGCAACCCCTAGAACTCCTGTACCCCGATCAGTGTGATCTTATATTACCGATCGGTGGTGTTTTGCCGGCGCAAGCCGAACTTTGAACCCCGGTGTGTCGGTGTAGATTTGAGCGTGCCATGCCATGGTCCGAGCGTGATCATGACACCAAATGCCGTGATGTACTTTTGTCTAGCGGCTACTAACTTTTCCAACGTAGGTGATGACACTCCAGAAGACTCAGAGTACAGTGGCCAAAAGCTCTGGTAATGCCACACATATTGTATATATATTTCTTGGTGCAACCTTCTGTGTTTCTCGTTAGCAATACACCAAACCACGGTCCTGCGACTTATTTCTCACGCTTGTTGGCCGTGCGGAGGTTGGATTTTGTGCATAAGGAATCAATTTTACATCTAAAATTGTCCACCATGGAGGCTCAAGACACCTAGGAAGAATAAAATGTATTTCCGACTCTAAAACGGGAAGAGGAAGGAACCCTAGAACACATCACGTGCAGCAGGAGGTCTATATCCAGTATTCGACTTTCGGCTACCTCTTGTCGTTGGCTGTAAAGAAGCGGAGCTAATTAAAATATCCCTCTAATCTGCTAGCAGCCAATCAGAGTGCGAGAAAATGGCTTAACGGGGAATTTTAATTAGCTCCGCTTTTTCAAGTTTAGTGAACAAATAATATTCAATTTAGTTCAGTCCTAAATGAGAAACATAAAATCCAGTTTAGGGCCACATCATTTGTACTGTGACAAGTTGTAGGGAGGCAACGGTCACGGGTAACGGAGGCTCCGTTGCGTTGCCTATTCTCTGGTCGGTCACGGTAACGGTAGGGTCCGTTGCCTTGAGAAAATCGTGACACAGAGAAAAAATTCTGCAAAAAATTCTGCTGGCGCTGGAAAAGAGGTAAATTTGCAAGAGGCTGGCCAGAACATCTCCCCTAACACCGACTGTGTGGGCAGGATCTCCGAATTCACCCCACCCCGCCCTAGAAAAAACAATCCTGTTGCCTCTTTAAGCAACGGTCACGGCTCACGGCTCTGCGGTTGCCTAAAAAATAGGCAACGGCCTTGTCACGTTCCTTGGGTCGTTGCCTCCCTACAACTTGGCACACCGTATCTTCATACTAAAAGAAGTGGAGCTAATTAAATTTTAATTGAAGAGCCAGTGGTGTGAGGGAAGAGGTTGGTTTGGACGCGAACTCGGTTACGTACGCGTTGTTAAGGGCACTGTGACAAGGCTGCCACATCAGCCGGTTTCCACAGTTCTGAGTTCACATCAAATGGGTTGGGATAGGAATTTCATCCCTTAAGATGAACGCTATGTCCCCTTGCTGAATCTGCACCGCGTTCGTGTAACCTTGTGGCAGCCTGGTTAACCGGAGGGTGCGGAAGGGTGACTGGAAGGTGGTGAAGTCCCGTGAAGCCACGTCGAGTACTCGGTGGTCGAACCCAACATATAAGTCGAACATCGCGTATATGACTCTTCCGCCAAATGATTCCGCGTATAACTCGAGTATTGGCAGACATCCCGCGTCTTTTATGGTGATGGCGTTTAATGGTTGAAGGTTATGCACTATCCGTAGCGCCCCCTTTTCTGCTTTCGGTACGCAAAACCAGCTGGACCGGTAAGAGGACGAGGAAGGCTCGTATACGCCCGAGGCGATTTTCGCTTTTATTATCTTACGTCTTAAGTGTTCCATCTCGAGTCTTAAGTTAGGGTTTCCCAAGTCTTAAGTTAAGGTTAGGGTCAAGTTCCCATCTTTAGTCTTGGAGAACGTCTTAAGATCTTGGGTGACATCTTAAGACTTCCCTGACGTCTTAAGACTTTGAGCAACAACTTAAGACTTCAGTCTGCTGTAGTGTCAATGAATCACATAAATAAAATTTAAATGCGGCGCTCAAAAATTCTTGTATGCTCTATGTATTCCCTAATCAAAACGAGTAAGCAAGGCTCCTGGGAATGAGTTATTGTACTGACCAAGTCATCCATCCACTTGAATACTGCATCCTGCCATCTATCAATCCTCTCCACCAAGTCGTCGAAGCTCGTTGCCGCCACCCAATCATGATGTGCACCCGAGTCAGCGCTCTTGAAAAGTGTCGTGGCGTTGAGCTCTAGCCGCCGGTGCATCGCGGCTTGCATCCGAGCAAATGTTGTCGCGCCATTCATCCCATTCAGCGCCTCCTCACGGTCTGCCAGCCCGCGCCACACCTCGCTGTCTCGGCGGTATCTTGAGATGACGCGCATTAACTCAGCGTGCTTGCGTTCGTACTGCTCTAGCCAGCGGTACATTTCTGCTTCGGCACGGAACCACTGCACTTGGTCACCTAGAAGGTGTCAGTACCTAGCCATGGTCCTATTTGAAAAATATATGACTTACTTTCCATCTTGTATGCTGCCAATTTTTCCTCGCTCTGAGGTTGCCCCCGCATTAAGTTCTCCATCCAGATCCAACCATCTCCCTTCTTCTTCCCCTTCTTCCCCGTCGTCTCCTCTTCTGTCCTTCCTCCCTTGGACGGCGACATCTCTGGATCACTCTCCTCCGCCTCCGATAGCCCCACCTCCACATTATCTGGCGCGATGTCCCTGAGGCGCTTGGGAGTGCGCTGGCCGTGCTTGAAACCTATGTAGACATTAATATCGTCCGGGCTTTGTGGGAAAGGTCACGTACCAGAGCGCTTCAGGCTTTGGGTGCCAGCCAATAGCTCAGGCTGGGCGCCCTCGCTATCTGACCCGTGGGGTAGCGTAGAGGTCACTGCTGCATCGGCGATCGTCACCCCGCTCTGTAGGTACCAGGCAGTCCCGTCGAATAACCGCGAGTCGCCGGTCGCACGGTGCAGATGCGTTTCTTTTCGCCGTGTGTCCCGGAGCGTCAGAGGCGGAAATGGGTCCACCGCGTCTTTCTCCATGTGCCCCAGATGGATGAGCGCTGTCCGTGCAGTGTTGTACATGTCGATCTAAAACTGCTTCATCAGCTCCGCCTTTGAAGGTTCCGCTGCAAGCGGGTAATCCCTCCCTGTCCCCGATAATCAAGCTCCCTCGCTTTCTTCACCGCCGACAGCGCCAAAGACGCGTCTCGCACCGCCAAGACCCCACTCTCAGCCTGTGTGCAGCACAGCTGGATCTCCGCTTGTTACAGTTCAGAGTCAAGCTCATCACCACCCCGGATGTGTTTCTGCCGCTGCCCATGCTTCATGCGATAGGACGGCAATTGGATCGCAGTTACTTCGGGCTCATCAACGTCGAGAGCGCTAAGAGTCAGCCGCGGGTATATCTCCCGCTGGCGTACCCTGAACTTCTTGAGATGGAGGTTGAGGCTGTCGCGCAGTTTGGTGATACTGTCCCAGGTCTCTTGCAGCGGATGCTCCTGATGGTTCCGTAGCAGCGCAATTGCAAGAAGTCTACATCATCCATATTTAGACAGCGGTTATAACCCGCAAGGAAGCACTTACTGCTGTCGCTCGATGGTCATTCCATCGTGAACCCACTGTGCCACTGAGGTTCCCGCGTCAAGTTCGCCATCCTGTTTTAATTTATCTTGCTCCGTGCTGATCATCGCGGCCAATGTGCTCTCCACGGACAGTGCTACGCTCTGTTAGCTGGCAAGATGTGTAGTGATTGAGTCAACATACCTTTCGTTGACTTGTGCTGATACACACTGCAGAGTTCACCACTCGCATCTGTGGTAGTGTGGCGCGGCAGACGCGACCATGCACCAACCTCCTTCGTGTGCTGCCGACTGAGTTCCTTCACCACAGCCATATGTAATTCAAAAAGCCGGAGAGCGTCAAGCCTCTCAGCAGCCAGCAGTTGTGCTGCAAAATATTATATCAATACATATCACGGTCGACACAACTCGACTAGAGGCTTATTTTGACGGAGGGTACTTCAGCATGTTCCATGCATGCATTACAAAATTAATGGTGTCGTGGCGGGCAGCTCCGGTCATTTGGCGCGTTGAAGACCCCAGCGCATTTAGGAAGGCCCAGATGACTTCCGCTGTCTCGCCGTGGAAGTGCCCCCGGCACGCGAAGTAGACCGCCTGCCAAAGTGTCTGGCAATTCAGTCCGTGCCCGTTAATGTGGTCCGCTGGGATCTGCCCGTCCACCTTGGCCAGCAAATCATGCAGCCATATTTCGTCGGGAAAGAGGTCGGTCACCCTCTTTACCTGGTTCACCACGAACGAGCAGTAACTGTCGTAGCTCTGGACCATGGGTGTCTGCGTCTCTGGTGCGTGCGGCGGAGTGTTTTTGTGCTGCAGCATCTGTCGTTGGGCATACGTTCCGAGCGCAAATCTGCGAGCAGTTAGAATAGGAAAAGGCCGTAAGCAACTGGACACGTACGCTTCGCCTCAGACTTATTTTGGTCTAGACCGGCCAAACCTTAAGAAAGTCTAATCAATTATCTGTTGAATGAAGGGATGTTGATTCGTTGATTATGCGCGCGTTTCCATTTCCAGGTCGCGTACGCGGGGAGTGGCCGATATTTTAAATGCATGGATCCGGTGGAGACTTGGTCGAAGCTGTCCTGTATCTCACTCGCGGAGACAGCGACTAATGACGCTTCCCCGCGCCGTGAAAACCCAGGTCTGCCCTAACCTCCTCTCTAAAGGAGTTTCGGCTTTTATTTGTCTTTTTCCGTGTAGGGATCGTGACCCTCTTTCCCGTATTCGGGCAGGTAATAGTGATTTCCTGGCTTCCGTTGACGTTGTCCGTGGTAACGCATCCCGTGAACCGGAAAAATGGCCTTCCCAGGAGTAGGTCAAACGGTGCTCCCTGTACCACGTGAATCTGGAAGCGAAGGTCCAACCCGCCAATGGACTGGGAGTTGGCCGACTGCATATTCAATATCTTCTGCGGGTCTAAGGCCACACCGAGCTTCAGCCAGATATCCTTATTCATGGCGATGATTTCTGAACCCTGATCGAGGATGGCCTCGATTTGAAGGTTATCATCGAGGATAGGGTCTACCACCCGAAGAGCGTCGATCTCGGAAGACGTGAGTTTATCTTCTCGGATCTCGCCGTCGTTTCCTTCATAACGGAGAACGTATTGGTTCTCTCGCCCGGCTTCAGAGTACGAGACTCCCACGGTTGGCACCTTTTTCGCGGTTAGTAAATCTTTCAGAAACTTCCTACCTTCTGGGTAAATAGCAAAGAATTCTTGCGGAGTGATTTCGAACTTGGCTGCCGTCGTGGCCCTGTTAACCATGTCCCCCGTACTGACGGAGTCTTCGATCGGTGCACGGTACTTTTGGACGTAAGGTTTAGTCGGGTTCGAGGTAATTGTTGGCTCTTCTGGCAACGCGACTGGCCTAGCCGCCGCAGGAGCTCTCGGAACAGATTTTGGCGGAAGTGTAGGTTCCGTGGCAAAACCCACTTTCTTCTTTCCCGCGGAAGGAGGTTTCAGCGGTAATTACACCCCGTCAAATACCTCCTTCGGTCTCCCATGCTCTACGCGTTTACGGGTCTCAAGAAAAGCCTCTATATCCTCGATGTCGAGTTCGTTTATCGAAGCATTGCCCACTTGATATGCTAGAGTCTCCGTGGACTCGGCCTCCTCTTCGTCTTCTTCCGTTGAAGTGGCCATGTATAGCATGTGCGGCAGGGAATCCCGCGTGTACAGATTAACGTGCGCCGGTGTTTTTTGCGCGTGCCATTTATCGATGCGTTCGACAAATGAATTCCCCGTGATGTAGCGTGGAATGTAATTCCCTCCCGGTAACACTATGCGGTTCTCCTTGTTCTTCTTGCATTTCCCAGCGCGGATGTACTCTTCAATTTTCGCGCATTCCCTCAAGAAGTGGCCCGGCTCTCCGCAACCGCCACATTTCCCTTGCGTGAAGCCGCCTCCTGGATTATTCCCCGGGCCCGTCCTCTGGGCGTCTTGGAATGCTTGGTTCTGAGCCGGTAACGCTGGAGTGTTTTTCACGGTTCCAACCCTGTGGCGGCGGCTGAGCCTGATTCTGAAAGGTCCTACCCCGCGCTGCTTCGTTGCTCTGTGAACCTCCCGATTCGATTTTCCGTGAAAGAGATTGAATCTGCGCCGTGAAGGTTTGATTCATGCCTCGCATCGCCGTAGTGAGTTCCACCATTTCCTGTTTGATATAGGTGCTGTCCTCGTCGGTATCTTTATACAGTGCGCCTGGAACGCCACCGATAGCCCACTCTGCGGCCTCGATCACGTCTGTCATGGGGTATGGTTCGTCGCTTGGTTGACCACTTTTTACCACCTGCAACCTTCCTAGCACCCTGAGACGGAAGTCCGGGTGAATTCCTCTCATGTAGTTCTCGTTTATTTCCCTGTCCGATATTTTCCCTTTGGCTTTTAGGAAGTCGGCTATGCGCTGGAAATTCCTCGTGTACTGTCCGAACTCGTCGCGGTTCGCAGGTGATTTTAACTGACCCTGCCCCACGGTTTCCTTGAAATCCGTCCAGGTGTATAATTTATCCCCGTCTGCTCCGGGGTATAATTTTACAATAGCGTCTTTAAATGCCTGGAAGGTCATGCCCACGGTTTGTTTCCGTGACCATAGTTGCTCTTCGTCAATGTCTAGGTACCGTAGAGCAATATGAATTAATTCATCGTCCGTGGTTCTTTCTGAGTCGGTTCCAATGTCCTCGACGTCTTGGAAATACCGCTTCAAGTGAGTGGCTTTTCCGTCAAAGCTAGGGGCAGATTTTCCCCCCTCGAGCTGGTAAGGGTTTCGGCATCCTCCGTGAAGTTTGAATCGAAACGGGGTTACTGGAAGGGGGTGATGGGATTGAATCGCTTGACAATGGATGATGGATCTGAGATCGACGGAGTTTCGGCAGGAGAGGAAGCAGGTTCCGTATCCTCTAGTTCCGTGAGTTCAGAGTGGTCTGAATCGTTTCCTTCCGCAGGTATCTGGGTCTGAGACTCCGATGGTCCTGCCGCAGGTTGGTTTTCCGCGAGGTTTATTTCTTGTTGTGGAGTGCGATGGGGACCGCGCTTGTTTGTGGAAGCGGGTATCGGCGGAGCAACTTTAGTCGAGCCGCGAACCGCGCGTACAGATCGAGCACGAGTCTCCAGTTGTGAATTTCCCCCTCGCGGTGGGCTCCAGATGTGATGCGGACTGCGGTTCCGTGAGATGTCTGACCAGTGAATTGGTTTCAGGCAAGTACACAAAGGTGATTCGTCTTCTAGAGGGAAATTACTCTGTCGCGGAGAAACGTAGCTACTCGTACGCTACGGAAGGTTTATATAATTGTGGTAGTGGTGGTGAGATGGTACAATCCATTTCCGTCTGGATTAGGATGTGAGCGCTAGGTTCCTCGTTGGGGGCTAGCCTTCCAAGAAAGCCGTGGTTGGAGGTCACTCTACACTTGCGCGAAGGAATAGAGCTTCGCAATGCGAGGGTCGATCCGAGCCGGGAGACCTGGGTGATGTGGGGGTTTCTCTTTTCTCCCTGCCTCGTATTATTCGGGCAAGTAGTGTCTTCAAAACGTGGGTTTTAACACAGCGCGAGCGGGCTATAGCTCTTTTCCTCTGTAGCCCGTTTTCTTTCTGTGCTGGTGTGAACGCGCAACGGATGAGGTTCCGTGACGAGCCTGGTGAAGTTGTGTTTTCGAGTGAAATGGTGGAGTGGTTATAATCTTCACGGATAAGCCTTCCGTGAAGATGGGGAGTGGTGCCCTGCGCACGGATCTGTGTTTGAGCCTCCGATACAACAGTTGCACGCAGCTAAGTAGGGGCTGCTGGCTGTTTAGAAGTACGCGCTTTCATCGACTGCGCCGTGACCAACACCTTTGTATTCAACAATTTCCTCCCGACCCGTTTTACGGAGTCGAAGGGACCTTTAGAAAGGGTTTCTTGGTGAACCTTCAATCCAAGTGACCTATTCAGCTAGCCCCACGGAGGACGGCGTAGCCTGAGCTAATATGTGTGTATGAGAGACAACTCTGCCCCGTAAGGCTGGGGGGAGGGTAGCTTAGGTGTGAGCAGTGGGGGATCACAAGATGATATTCCTTGGTAAATACATCTGGCTTTTATACGTATTCCCGCCCGATTACCGCGCGTGAACTTCTCCGTGAAGCCTCCGTTGTATTGCCCTTCCTTGGATCCTCACATGCCCTCCGCGAAGTTCGACTCCCATGTTCTCCGTTAAGTTGACGGACGCGCCTTCTGTTAGGCTCGACGGAAAGCCGCCCCCACAACCTTTACGTTTGCCCGATCCCGTCGCTTCGCATGTCCCGTAGCGATCCATAAGTCGTCCGTGAATATGTCCGTGTGGCACTCCTTGATATCGATTGCTGGTTGTTCGAGGTATAGGCCTGGTGGCGTAACTGTAACGTGCGCATTTGCAGTCGACTTCTCCGCGATATTACAATTGCGAGTCCCTCATTCGATTCGAGGTCAGGCCGTGTTCGCTTTTTTCCCACGCTCCGTAGGTGTATTTTCCGTCACGGAGAGAGCATGCGCAAGTATTCGACCGTGAGTGATTCCGTGGGTGTTGATTGTTGTTTCATGACTGTTTGCAGTATAGGCCCGGTGGCGTAACTGGTAACGCGCGCATTGTCAATTTCTCCTCACAATATTGCGTAATTGCGAGTCCCTCGTTCGATTCGAGGTCGGGCCTTTATTCGTAATTTTATTATCCTTTTTCCGCAAGCGTTCCGTAGTCGTGTTCCGTAGTGTGTGTGTTCCGTTGCAGTGCGTTACCTTTCCATCCGCGCAGAGAGCGTCCGCCAGGTCAGTTTTCAACCGTGGGAAAAACCTCCGTGACAGCCATAGCATGCCGTGTAGTCTCTGAGGCTTATCGTGATTTCCTCCGTGAGTCGTTTCGTTACTGATTTCCGCCGCGCTTGAGCGTATCACAAAGTGATAGCTCACAACGGCCGGGTTCAACGTGAGGTACAGAATGCCATAGGCTTTCTGGTTGTCATTGGTCCAAGCACGCATCTGAACGACACCGCCAGGAACGGGAACCGATGGGTCAACGGCATTCCACAGACCTTCGGCCAATGAGAGTGCCTGTGCGTCATCCTGCCAAGTCCACCAGTTCTGCCCGGTGAGTTTTGAGATATCAGATGGTTCAATCATTGTAAGACGTGCCAATTATGGGGTAGAGCACCTGCTAATCCCACATAACAAAACATATTAGACCACAATTGTCCCCCCTAATTGTGGTCCAAGTAAGACCCCCGCAGGCCAATGTCCCCCCTCAGGGAACCCTGGGGGGACCCAGGGGAGACATGGGGGACACGTCTACCCTTTCAGAGGGGACTTTTTACCTAGTAAAGGTAGACAGGGAGACATCGATACCCGTTAACAGTGGTAGGGTAGACAAAGGGAGACATTAATACCCGTTAACCGTGGTAGGGTAGACACGCAACACTAAGGGAGACATGCTTGCGGGATAACCGTCGTAGGGTAGACATTGAGCACTAAGGGGGACACTTTCCCCACTTAATCGTTGTAGGGTAGACATCGAGTACTAAGGGGGACACTTTCCCTACTTAATTGTCGTAGGGTAGACATTGGGCACTAGGGGAGACACTTTCACTACTTAACCATCGTAGGGTAGACACTACACACTAGTCCTCTGAGATCATATATATGGTGTGAAGTTCCTCCGCCAACTGCTCAGCCCCAGCTCGTTCACCCACATCAGCAGCAATCTCCAACTCTTCATCTCCCTCGCTAATAACTGTGCCCGGCTCTCTGACTCTGCCACTCCCTGCATTGGCTCCGGGGCAGTTGGCCTTGGCAACCGCACACCTGGTTCAAGTGTTCTGGTGAACCTCTCCTCAGCCTTCTTTGGAAGATCTTCGAATTGTTTCATGTGAGATACATCATATCGCTCCCGTTGGAGCTGATACTTTTGTATACACCATGAAAGATCCGGGTCGGTCCGGGAGCTCATTCTCCTTGGCAATCAGGAAAGTCCTCTTATCTCAGCTGCTTGTAACCACCCGATGAATCTCGATGTTACAATGTTTGATCTCCTCCCGTGCCCTTTCAATCATGAAATGGCCGCTGGTGTCGACGAAGGTCGTAATTCCAGCTCATATGGTCAGGATAACAAGTTAAATGCTGGGTCCTTCCCATAGGCTCAATGTGTTATTTCTGGGGAGTTGCCCCACAGCCACAATATATATATATTCCCTCTGCAGGGCTCCCCGCACTGTTGATGGCAGCTCTGGAGGCCGTCGGAGTTTGAAATAAAGGTCATTTGAAATTGGAATAAACCATAAATCAATGAAAATGGTTGAAATTGATGGCTGTTTGTATTGGGGTGGTATAGCGGGCCATATTGGGTTGCAATTGATGCCTGGTTGCTTTAAAAGCTAATATTGGTTGAAAAAGAGCCAGCTCTGGGAGAGTATTTTGCATTTTGCGGGCCAGCAGAGCCACTGGCTGGGAAATGGTGTTAATGACTCTGGTAGCCCTCAATGAGCTCTACAAGATGGGTATAGAGATCAAGGGTTTGACCGATAACTTCCTTTTTGGGACACTACCGCTTCTCATCCCAAAAAGGAAACTTTCGCTCCCTAGCGCACAATTGAACCGTTTTGGATGGTCTAACTGTGTATTGATGTTATTACAGGTGCCTTGCAGCCAACTGGAGCACAGTAGGGCCTGTTATAGTGCAATAATAGGGTGAAAATGGCGAAAATTGATCAATCATATTCTGGCCACAATACCTTGGGATATACCAATCAAGATGGTTTTCAAATGTGTCCACTTGTTCCCCTGGGCTGCAAGGACACCCTCCAGGTCATATATCAGATCCTGGTGATGATGAACATCATGATTTGGCTATGCAAGGAAATCGCACTTTGACCCTATTATGCACTCCTCCATGATGTAATATATCCTGAAACATACCTTTAGGGACTGGTTCATGTATTTGTATTGGAAAAGTGAGAAATTATCACCTAGGGAAGCCTATACCTCATGGTTTGAGGTGATTTTGTTTTAGATTCTTGTTCACCATATTCCCCATGCCACAGGTCCATAGATCATGTTCCGAAGGTTCCTACTAACTCTCCTGAGCTATATGAACAGTTTTAAGTCAAAAGGCTGGCCAAAACATGATGTAAAAGTCGAAAATGAAAAATAACATATTTTGCTCATTTCATATATAGGGCACCAAGGAGACCATATTGAGGGGAATAAACAATGGGAATGAAATCAGACAGTATAATTACTCCAGATTATGCTTTATTTCAACTGTTTTTGGTGAAATTTTGGCTGACTTCTGTTTCCGAGGAATTGAGTTCAAATGCAAACTTTTGGTCTATGTGCTGGCCATGGTTCAACACACCATCTGGCCAAATCTGGACCAAAACAGTTGAAATAAAGCATAATCTGGAGTAATTATACTGTCTGATTTCATTCCCATTGTTTATTCCCCTCAATATGGTCTCCTTGGTGCCCTATATATGAAATGAGCAAAATATGTTATTTTTCATTTTCGACTTTTACATCATGTTTTGGCCAGCCTTTTGACTTAAAACTGTTCATATAGCTCAGGAGAGTTAGTAGGAACCTTCGGAACATGATCTATGGACCTGTGGCATGGGGAATATGGTGAACAAGAATCTAAAACAAAATCACCTCAAACCATGAGGTATAGGCTTCCCTAGGTGATAATTTCTCACTTTTCCAATACAAATACATGAACCAGTCCCTAAAGGTATGTTTCAGGATATATTACATCATGGAGGAGTGCATAATAGGGTCAAAGTGCGATTTCCTTGCATAGCCAAATCATGATGTTCATCATCACCAGGATCTGATATATGACCTGGAGGGTGTCCTTGCAGCCCAGGGGAACAAGTGGACACATTTGAAAACCATCTTGATTGGTATATCCCAAGGTATTGTGGCCAGAATATGATTGATCAATTTTCGCCATTTTCACCCTATTATTGCACTATAACAGGCCCTAATGTGCTCCAGTTGGCTTCAAAGGACATGTAACACCTTGTATACCAGGTTAGATCATCAAAAACTGTTGAATCATGAGCCTGGGAGGGGCTGATGTCAATAATTTCCTTTTTGGGACAAGAAGTGGTAGTGTCCCAAAAAGGAAAGTCATCGGCCAAACCCCTGATGCCTATACCCATCTTGTAGAGCTCATTGAGGGCTACAAGAGTAATTAATACCATTTTTTAACCAGTGCCCCCGCTGGCCTGCAAATGTAAAATCCTTTCCTAAAGCCGCTCTTTTCCAACCAATATTGGCTTTTGAAGCACCCAGGCATCAATTACAGCCCAGTATGGGCAGATATAGCACCCCAATACAGACAGCCATTAATATTCGGACAATGGCCAATTCCCTGGCAAGCCCAAGCAAATGCCGAAGCAAGCCATGCAAAGCTGGGATGATGTTTCCCAGCAAAGGGGAGGCACCTGATGTATCCAAGGGGTCCTGGGATCATCCACACTTTCCTATATAGTATCACCTGGAATAACACATTGAGCCCGTGGCGAGGACCTAGCATTTCACACCTTAAACTGGCCCTATAAGATGCGAGCGCCACTGCGTCCACAAGCAAACTCCGCAAGTCCCTCCTCGCCATTACAGAGATCGCAGTGGAAGTGAGGATTGCAAAAATGACAAAAATGACACCAATGACAACGAAAAGAGGGAGGGCGGTTCTGGGTCGGGTGACAAGCCCGACAGTGGTGGGTCGCGTGGAGCTGAGGAGTAAGTGCCCACTGTGTCATGTTGGCTCCGCCGCCTGCTCCTATAGTCCTCATCACGTCTTTTTTGCTTGTTTTGATTGCTTACACATACATACTATGAACCTCCGCGAATCTTGTGCCGTTGCTGAGTGAATATCATTTCTTGTGACTTCGGTGTCTACCCTACCGCCAGTACCTAGTGTCTCCCTTAGTCACCCTTAAAAATTAAATGTCTACCCTACGGCCGATGACTACAAACACATCTCATTACTGTTTAATGTCTACCCTACGACGGCTAAGTAATCAATGTCTTAAGTGTCCCCTTAGTACTCAATGTCTACCCTACGACGATTAAGTAGGGAAAGTGTCCCCCTTAGTCCTCAGTGTCTACCCTACGACGGTTAAGTAGGGAAAATGTCCCCCTTAGTGTTAAGTGTCTACCCTACGACGGTTAAGTAGGGAATTCGAAAGTGTCCCCCTTAGTACTCGATGTCTACCCTACGACGATTATCCCGCAAGCATGTCTCCCTTAGTCTTAAGTGTCTACCTTACCACGGTTAAGTAGGGAAAGTGTCCCCCTTAGTACTCGATGTCTACCCTACGACGATTATCCCGCAAGTATGTCTCCCTTAGTGTTAAGTGTCTACCTTACCACGGTTAAGTAGGGAAAGTGTCCCCCTTAGTGCTCAATGTCTACCCTACGACGATTATCCGCAAGCATGTCTCCCTTAGTGTTAAGTGTCTACCCTACCACGGTTAACGGGTATCAATGTCTCCCTTTGTCTACCCTACCACGGTTTAACGGGTATCGATGTCTCCCTGTCTACCTTTACTAGGTAAAAAGTCCCCTCTGAAAGGGTAGACGTGTCCCCCATGTCTCCCCTGGGTCCCCCCAGGGTTCCCTGAGGGGGGACATTGGCCTGCGGGGGTCTTACTAGGACCACAATTAGGGGGGACAATTGTGGTCTAATATGTTTTGTTATGTGGATTAGCAGGTGGGGTAGAGGTGAGCGAGGATGGGATAGATTGAGGTAGATAAGACGGGTAGACCGGGGTGCTGATTGTAACAGCGAACACAGACAAACAAGATGAGGAGTAATCTAGTCAGAGGTATGCAGGGGCAAGCCCATAACCTGTAGAAGATAGGCACCGGGAGTCGAGTAAAGTCACAACAGAGAGACGACACGAAGGTAAAAGGCAAGCAACAACTGATTGGGAAACATGAGGTACACACGTGTATGTGTGTCATAATAATCTAATCTAATCAGGTCTCGGCTCAGACACCAACAATCCAGGTCAACTCGTACATGGCCTCGCATAGCTTGTACTCTTTGCGCCTGCGAGGGAAGTTGCCGCTCTCACCGAGCTTGATATCGGTGTGGTCTTTGAGCTCGGTGAGGCTGATTTTGTCTCTCCCGTAGGCCTCAACGTCTTTGTGAAGTCGACGGAGGAGCATGTAGTTGACTCCATCGCCGTCAGAGAGGTACGGGTCTGGTCTGCAGAGGTATAGAAACTGAAATTGAATAGGTGAAAAAATACTTACTTGGCAGCCATGTTGCCCTGCTTGAATGGAGCGCAGTCGACGATTGGGACGATGTCGCGCCATACTACGAGCAGGTCGAAGTTGCAGGATGAATGAAAGGAAAGCACTTACTGCTTGGTGGTGGTAAGAAGAGAGAGAGCGTGCTGGAAGTCAACGAGCAAGCCAAGATTTATTACGATGCTACGCCATGAGACTACAAAATACACTACATTCCGAGCTCTCAGCTAGCTGCAACGACTCGCGATTTTTCTTCTTGTGCTTTGGTTGATTACGGGGATCAAAGCCATACCACCCAACCAAAGCTTTCGTCGGTTACTAGCCCTCGGGTGCGTTGTGCTTAGTACATATAGCTGGTATCTCAGTAGCTCCCGCTGGCGTTGTCTTATCAGGTATCTTTTCTATTTCTATTTCCATTTTCATTTCCATTCTCATTTTTATTTTCGGCTGTTCATTTTCATGAAATACGACAAGCCCATCTTAAGTTCGGGCTGAAATCATCAACATTGTGTCTTAAGTTCTGCCTGCAAGAGGGCTATGCGCACACACAGCACACTATGCAACGGCTTAAGACTTGCAAATAACTTGAGTTTAGCGATGGAACTCAAGTTCTTTGAAAGTCTCAAGTTCCACCGATAAACTCAAGTTCCAGCTGCAAAACTGAAGTTGTATTTCAAGCAAGTAACAGGAATATACAAATGCGACGGGGAGTCTGCGCGTGTGCCCCGTTCTGGGAGAAAACAAGATCTGCGTGGCGGTACGTCAGAGTGAATGGTCGGCATTTGAATCTACACCGAAAAGAAATGTGCCTGGGTGGCAATTGTTGCAACGACGCAATGTATGAGAACTGAGGAAGAACTTGGGGGAAAAAATAAAAGAATGGAGAATATGTCACGCACTGGTACTTATCCAGTTCTTATCTGCCGTGCCACCGGCCTAGCGGCGATTCCGCTGGACACGCGATAGGCGGTTATTCTTCATGTCGGCATAAAGAAGTCGAGGAGAAGGTGATTCGGATGAATGGGTTAGAGAACACACAGCACATCACACACCTTCTCTACTTCTGCCCATCCTCACAAGTCTCTTTCGGCGGTGGCAATGACCTGGATTCCGAGTTGAGACTCGAGGCATCATGTCAGCCGACTCAGAAGGAAGGAAAGGGTGGTAATTATAGGTACCTGCCAACCAGTGAAGCAGCAGCCCCGGGGAGGGAGAAGTCAGTGAGCTTGTGTACTGGGCGCAGCGAGTTGCGTGGTGGTGGTGGTCAACCGTCAGAAGAGAACGAAGTGATGACCGATCATACTCAGGAGCAATGGTAAGATCAATCACAAATACGGCACATCACGATCACTTCGACTTGGACTTCAACGTCCATACTCTCTGCCACCTTCTCCTTCGCCCTCACATATCCTGATTGGTCCTTCCTGTATAAACCCTCAATTGTAGCAATCCAGCCTGGCCTCTGGACAAGCTCTGTTCAGTGAACTTCCGGTGGGCCGCCGGTGGCGTTGTAAATAAGGTATGCTACTCAGGCATTCCTGTTCGTGCTTATTAATTCCCCTGCCACCTGTGGCAATATGTGTTTCACAATTCCCGAGTACCCAGGTGGGCTGCTTCCTCCCTTTGTCTTCTGTCCGATTTATGGCAAACATCACAGGTGATCCTTCCAAACTCAAGTTCACGGCAAGTATAACCTGCGATGCGGACTGGAACAAGTACGTCGTTATTCGGACACCACACAACAAGTTACTTTCTCAATTTAGTCTCTTCTAGGTTTATTCCAGAGCGCAGCTTTGTCCGGCTTTGTTCTAACTCAAGTTCGAGGCTCAAACTTAAGTGTTGCGGGACTTGAGTTTACACGTGGAACTTGAGTTCCGGAGGAACTTAAGTTTGGGTTCAACTCTCAAGTACTACAGCAAATACTCTGGCCGCGACTTGAGTTCCAGCTCACATCTTAAGTTTTGAACTTAAGTTGTGACAGAGGTAAGATTACGGGACAATTTTATAGCTATGTAGTATTATTTGTAGTACTTAAGTTTCTAGACACTTAAGACGCGATGTCGATGATTTCTCTCAGAACTTAAGAGGACCTAATAAAGTATTTGCATTTTCATCTTCTCAAGTTTAATATTTTCGACGCGGGTTGACTGTTAGAGACGTGGGACGCAGAGGGACGCAGTCATTTCATTTTCATTTTGTGTAACTTTGATTTTCAGATGTGAACATGGTTCGTGAGAGGTGCAGTGGAGTGTGATGCGGAATGGCCATAGGCGTGTGGAATAGTAGCAAAGAAGTAGTTCAAAATTATTTTTTTTGTACTACTAATAGTAGTAAAGAATTAATTTCAAGACCTGATACTGTTGCTTAGCCCACCAATTATCACTTCTATCCGATTCCTTTTCAGCCCTTTTCCGGTTCTCTGGAGGCTTGGCTGCTGGAACAGGGGTATTCAACCAGTGATCGTCCTCAAGGCCTTGGGGTCGGGGCTGGCGGATACCAAGGCCTTGAGTCAAGGGCACCTCCAAGGCCTTGGTAAAATTTTCCCACGCATTCAGCGGTAGCCCAAAAGAAATTTAAAACGGAGGAACAAGGCCCGCCTGCACTCTCAGAGAGTCCTATCAGTGAATGTACACCATCCAATTTCCCTTATAATTTACTAAACAAGAAACTACAAGGTTACCAGCTCCCAAGGCCCAAGGAGCAGCAAGACGGTATGCACTGCTAGGCATGCAAAAACTTCAAAATTCGAGGTCTCCTCTGTGAAAAAGCCTGCGGCGGCCAATTTTCGGCCAGAACAAAATTATAATGAAATAATCAAGGCCTTAACCAAGGTCGGAGTGTCCGGCAAGATTTTTCCAAGCCCTTGGACCCTTGGGCGAACACTGTATTCAACCTCTGCCCGGCCTCCTTCCTCGAACCGTCTAGAAACTTGGTTGGGCAGGCCCGTTAGACCTGGCCCCAGTTCGAGTCGCCACGAACTGTTCCTGTGGTGCACTTGGCTGAACAAGGCCCGCTTGGCGGGCTTTGTCAACAAGTTGTGCCAGCTGGTTGAAATCAAAGTTCCCAGGGGTTGCTACCGGAGCAGTCGGAATTTGAACATACTGGGTTGCGTTATTTGTGTCACTGGTGCCGTGCTCGGAATCCCTGGATAAGGAAACCCGTGATAGGCTATGGGTGCCAACCCTTGATTTACAGGATAAGGAATCCCCGGTACTGCTGCCATTGGGGAGCTGGAATAGCCGCGTAGAATTGCCTCTGGACCCTATTAGATCTTAGCTCATCATCCCTATAATCATATATCCCGTGGACATAGTCATCTTTGCCGTAGCTAGTCTGAGCGTACTGGGTGTGGTGGTAGTTCGCGGCTAAGGAGCTCCTTAAAGGTTTGCCTTTGGGTTTCCCTTGGTGTTATATCGCTGAGCCAAGAGGGAAGGAATATCCGACCATATGACCGGAGCCGGGCTAAGCCGCGAACCGGAGATGAACGGATGTCTAGATCGGCCACTTCTCGGAACACCACAACTCAGCTAGGGTGACCGACTGACTGGCCTCGGGCTGCGAGATGGGGTAGTGTCCTATGCCAAGGTCCAAATCGTACGAGCTCGAAGATGGCGACGGGACAGGGATAGCCTGGACCGGAGACACAAGAGCATAACCGGTGTTTGTTGGGTAGTCGTCCAGCGCAGTTCCGGTGTGAACCAGAATGGTTGACATGAAGATGGAGCAAAGGCGGTGCGCTGGAGCGAACTAGAGGCATATCCAAGACACGGGAGACAACCCGGAGTTGAACCGCAGTTGTTGGTATGGCCGAGCGAGGACTCCGGAGTTGTGACCGGAAACCGGAGTGACCAGAGTGACCGGAGTCACAGCAGGGAACCAGAGGGGGACGGGAGCAAGGCCATAGAGAGGGAGACGTTGAGAGGCAATGACCAGAACCTCAAGAGACGATTGGCAACAGTCCATGAGAAGGAACCATGGAATAACATTTATTTTTCAGATACTGTACAAGATGTAAAGTACCGATATTTATACTAGGGAGTAATTAGCACAAAAGGGAATAAGTAACATGAGGCAATGTGAAGCAACATGAAACGAAGTGAACCACATGGAAGAAGACATTACCATGCGGCAGAAGATATGAAGTGAGAGTAAGGAATAAATGGGAAGTAAAGAAAGAGGAAAGGTGAGCATATGGTTTGATAGATGAACGGATGGATAGAAGAGTGATAAGATGTAAGTGCTATGACATCTGCCTTGAGGCAGATGAAGAAGCGATGGGGAATGATGGGAATGTGATGGAAGCGTGAAGCATATGAAAAGATAACAAGGAGAAGTGATGAGAGCGTTGAAACAGTAGATGAGAAGTGATAAGGGATGCATAAATGGAAGAGGAGTTGATAAGGCATAATAGCGAACATTCCGGTGAAACGGTGCACTCGGGTGCAGCCGTGAAATCGATAGATCGGCAGGTCAGACCGGCGCAGCGAGCTATCAACTCAACCAACACCAACCAAAAACCAACCAAATCTAACTAATCTCACAAACTCCAATAACCGAAGCTAATCGTGTGTGAGTTCGGGGTAGTGGGACAGGCGTCTCGTCCCTCAGGAGTGTTGCTTTCTTAAGTGTTATCAACAAGTGGACCGCGGACAAGGTTTATATTGAGTGCAAGTTCAATTGGGTTTCAATTAAATCCAATTCAATATCTTTATCTGAAGTCGCGGCCCCCGTAGGAAAGTTTGTATGGTTTGAGAGTACTCGACTCGAGTACAAAATATGGAGATTGTGTACTTGCAACGCTATGGTGACCACTCTTGCCACAGAGTAGCCACTGTAGACCGAAAGGTCGAGCTTTCCTTTATTTCCCAACTATTGCTAGAGCAAAGCTCGATAGCGGCGGCAGAGAGCAAAGCTCAATCGGCGGCTAGTGGATGGAACGTACACACTCGTCGAGGCTTTCCTTTATTCTCACTGACGGTACTCTGTAGCGGCGGGGAGACAAATCCCGTTGGCTAGTTTCCGGTCGGCAACAACGGCTTCTTAGGGCTAGCGGCTGGCTAGGCGGCTGTGCTCAGGCGGCGGTTGCGCGGAGACGTACACACCTCTATCCTATCTTATTGCTTTCCAACAAAATCTAATTTTATATCTTATCTTTCCTCTGAGGTACTAACGGCTGGGGGCCGGATTCACTAGGGTACATTGGTGTAACTCTACTGTATTTATACAAACTGCATAGGCTAAAAGGAAATATTCGGAATGAGTTCGGAATGGCGTGATAGGTCGTGATTGATGAGCCATGTGGGTTGGTGGTTAGCGGTCCAATAGCGGTTGGAGTATTCCTAACCGTGGGTAGTTTTGGTTGCCAACCGCTGGCCCGTGAATATCATATCATGATCTGGGCCCGGTGACCCCGAAGGTTAGCGGTTACTTGTGATCCTGTTCAGCTGCTGACCGCTGGCAGTCCCTACCGTTGGCCATTAACCAATGTCTTTTATATAGCTTTTTATCTCGAGAGGACTCTGTTGGGTGGCTTACCGCTGGTCCAGGACCGACAGCAGACCATCTTCAGAGAAGGTTTATCTCCGGCTGGAACATCCGACCGTTAGCCTTCCGCCGTTTCCGGTTGGCATGGTTAGCCATCAGGTGATCTCCCATCAACGGTTAGATCAACCCGTATCGTAGGAGGGAGTCTGACCGTATGAGGTTCTCTACTGTAGAGTCTCATTATCTTGCATCTTGTCTATTTAAAGCCCTACCGTTGGATTGCTCCAACGGTAGAGGCTTTTTCCTGCACTCTTACCATGGGCGGGTCCTTACCGTTGAGTTGCACAGCCATGGCTAACCGTTGGGCCAGTAGGCTATAAATAGACCAACTGGCGGCTGGCTCTAAGGTGGTCCAACCGTAAGAGGTTCGGCCCGTAGGACTTCTGTTATCTTATTCCTGCTCAAAAACTAGTCTTCCCGTTGAAACAGTCCAGCGGGAAGAAGACTTTTCTTTCTGAGTTCATCCCGTAGGCTGGCTTCTACCGCCCGAATTGCACAGCCACCAACGGTCAGCCGGTAGACCACATTTCTATAAATAGTCTGGCCAGCTGCCGGTGCTTCCGGCTCGAACTTGTCAATGTTGGCTTCCGGCTGGAGGTCTTCCAGCCGTACGGTAAGAGTTCAAAGAACAACTCCTTTATCATCAATGAGGCTACCGCTTGTAGCGCTCAGCCGCTAAGACCATAGTAGTTCCTCTTGTTCACCTCGGTACTCAAAGAGTCTGGCAGTAAGCCAACTCCCGGAGCCCAGCGGTAGACTATAAGGCTGAACTAAGACACCCGTTAAGGCTCTTGGTTGGACCGTAAAGTACTTGTTAATCACTGGCTTTCGACCGTAAGCGGTGTAGAATACCGTTCCGAGGAGAACGTACTCCCTCTAATCTAGTCTCACTTCGCCTCCGTATAGGTCGTAAATCGAAGAAAACTTAGTAGTTTTCATGCATGTTTAGGTACACGCCCTATCACCGGGGAAGAGTCTGATGACTCCGGTGACTCCGGGTAACTCCAGGTTCCTACCCAGCCGCGGTTTCGAGGTTCATCAATCTCTGTAGCGGTAGCTTTAATTAAATTCAGAGATATCGGGTTGATATCGGGTCGGAAATAATCGGACTGTGACATGATGGTAACGAAAGTTGGGGATGAACCTCTCCACAGCGGCTGGAAGAAATTATATACAAACAACATAGCCACAACACAGCCATGGCCTGCCAAAGTGTGCTCAACTTTTTATTTCTGTCTTCCTCACTCTAAAGTCACATTCAATTTGGGGGCAGGTTCCTTCTTTGTTCACTCCCCAATGACCCTGGAATTTTTAGAATGCTTTTCCGGGCTTCCTTCGACAAACTGGTGGAAATATGTGGATCTGGCATGGAATTAAGGCACCAGTCATCTTGGAGGCAGCTTTGAGCACCAGGATTTTCACTGAAGGATTATTTGTGCTCCATTAACATCTTTTGTTCCGGACCCAATTTATTTCAGGGATTCAAGGATATTTAATGATTTTATTCGGAATTTCGCCAAAATGTGGCTATGCTGTTTGTATATAATTTCTTCCAGCCGTTCTGGAGAGGTTCATCCCCAACTTTCGTTACTATCACACGTCACATCACTCGGTCCGATTTTCCCGTCAGTTATTTTCGGAATCCAATAAAAAAAAAATACAACTACAGTGACTGATGAACCTCGCAAGTACGGCTGGGTAGGAACCTGGGTAACTCCGGATTCCGGAGATATGTCCGGAGCAACTGGAACGAGAGGCAGGAGTGATGGGGCATAGATGAATAGCGCATAAGTGTACCAGATGTTGGACTGGTATGTTGGTAGTCGAGATGAACGAGTTCCAAGGTACTGGTGTTAAGTGTTGGTGGTTTTGGGAGCTCCGGGTCACCGGAGTGGACACAGTTGCAAGGAATCATTCCGGAGGACGTTGGCAGTCCTTTAGGAGTGTTCCAATGCATAGGGGCAGAGGTCCGAGACGACGTGGGTGAAGAGGAGCTGAACCAAGGAACGTGGAGGACCGGAGTTCGGAGTGATTACATAATCACAGTCCGGAATGTACCAAGGAGTGCGGAGGTGCCACAGCCTGTATCGCAGTGAAGGACCAGTGCGAAGTACAGGTGGAATGTTCAGGTAGAATGTTGTGGGGCGATATGGATGAACTGCAGTGAACCGGTGAAACGGGTGCTCAGTGTCTAGGGCTGAAGTGCGAAATGATGGGATCTGACGGACTGAATGCAAGTGCTAGTGATGCTAAAAACAACACTAAAACCCACAACAACCAACCAAAACCCTACAATCCACAAGTCGGTGCTAGCGCTAGATCCCTCTGACGAGGTCGGGTCGTATTGAACACAAGTGTAGGTTCAAGGGAACCAGAAGTTGAAGTTCTTTGTCGGGAAGTGCGCACTTCGTATTCTCGTCCGAGCGAGAATAGGAAAGGTACAAGTGTGGTTTGGAGAATAAGTGTTCTTTGGAATGATCCCAAAGACGTGCTGATTCGTGTGGTAGATATAAGTTTCTCAACTATAAACAAGTAACGACTCGTGGCCGATGTGGTGGTTTGGTTTGTAGGTGCCGTGTTCTGTAAGTCCGATGTTCTGGTGCCGTGTTCTGGGTGCCGTGTTCTCACTAGAAGTATTTCCGTATCCGTAACTTGTAAAATTGAACCAAACTCCAATCCTGAAGTAAGCTCTAGGTGACAAGTCCCAAATCCACCGACGTAGCACCTATCACAGAGATAGACAACTACTAGCTAGGGCGAGATTCAGTGCCGTACATGCTAGAACCGTCCTCCTTATATACTCCTCTATTATAGCTTACACTACGTTGATTACTTGACTTCGGGTAAAGTAGGTAGGTATGTAGTCAAATATCTGATATCACATGCGTCCGTAACTATATTGTTTTCGGAGAGACTCGGGTTCGTCTGGCGTTTGACAGCCTCCTGGTTGCGAATTAATCCCCTTAACAATTGATACCCCTCTGAGGAGTTGACTGCACAACTCTCCAGACAAGCCTCAAGTGCTACTTTGCTCTCCTTCCGATAATGCCTTTGGATTCGTCTTGTGGCTGCTTCCAGCTCTCGATAGACACCCTGATCTCCATATATGGGTTCCTGGTTCGGGTATTGATGTGATATCAATACGAACTTCTTCTTCCGGCAAGATGTGATCTCGGACCGCCTGCTCGGCAAATCCTGATTATCGGCATCTCAACCTCGACTCGTCTTGCCCGAAGTGCCGAGTGGTCACGTGATATAACACGTCGCGAGCTCTGACATAAATAAAGGACAACAGTCGCAAGTTCTGTACTTGTTCATGTGTTTGAGGCTAACTCAGATTCCCCAGAGTGGATCTCCTAAGTCCTTTGATGCGTTGCGTATTGCAAGAGAAGCGTTCCTATAGTATAGTACTTGCTGGTCCCATGAAGGCTGTTTGATCGACTTGCGGCAGTATGTACTTTCCGCCACATAGTCCAGCTGGCTCCCAATTAGCCATTGCAACCTGAAGTGCCAAAGTGCTACACAGCCAGTCATTAGTTTGACCATGGCCGCGAAATCCTGGTCTAAGCATCCCTCGAATATAGAGACCAATCTTCCATTTGATATGGCAGCCGGGTCAGCTAGAAGCTTAGTCGCCTCCACCATAAAGGCTTTGGAGAACCTCCTTAGCTGCCCTAAGTCCGATGTTAAAATGTTCTGGTTCTGCTTGCAGAGCCGGTTGAGCTTTTCAATGGAGCCCTTATCCCAATCTTCCAATTCAGGGAATAAGGCCTCTATCTCCTTAATCCAGGATTCATATGCCCCACCAATGAAAGAGTCTAGGCTCTCCCACTGGTCTTGCACATCTGTTTCAACATATTCTAGGACTCTAGCTTTCTTATCATCGGCGTCTATAAGACCCCCTTGCGTGATTATTGAGTTACACTGGAGCAGGAAGTGCTTCAGGCTGGAGGCAGTTTTGCCATCAAACCGTGGGCCATTCCTGTCCCACCCATTCGGCATTCTGAAGTTTGTGTGTCCTGTCTGGGCCATGGCCGGAGCTGGATTCTGAGGAGTAGCAGGAGTCTGAGTTGGTAAAACAGTTTGCTGCGTGCCAGGTGCAGAGTTCGTAGTCTGTACTGGTGGCTGGTTTGGAGTTTGAGTACCTTGGGAGTTTCGGGTAAGGTAGGAGAGGCTGGTAAAGCGACTCTAAACGGTCCCGAAGGTAAATTCTCTTCTTCACTATCAGGAGTTAACTCCCTTTGTGAGCTAGAAGCAGTTGGTTGCGGTGGACGGTTCAAGTATGTTTGCTTTCTCAGTCGGGTGGAAAGAGATGCTTCCGCTCTTCCAAGTTCAGCCGCGGTTTTAGTCTTTGTGCGCTTTGATATAGGCGCGAGTGAGAACAGTGAAGCTTGGCTGGATTGCCTGGAGTTGGTTGAAATCCTAGTCCCGGGTCTATCCCAAAACGTCGGAGTTCCTAAGCCTTCAAAGTTTTCTGGTTCTGAATCAGACCCTTCAGGCCTCGATGAATCAATGGTGCTCGTTTATTTGTAAACGGCTTAGTTGGGTTTATACTCAAAGCCTGGGGTAAGGGTCAAAGAGTCGGAGTTCGATCTGGCTTATTCGCCAAGTGCTTGGGCGAGACTTTCTGTTGAAAGACTCTTTGCAATTCAGACTACAAAAGTAATCTCTATTCTGGTCCCCTCGCGGTGGGCTCCAGATGAAATGTGTGCTCGGGAAACAGACCAAAATGCTATATAATGCTGGAGAGGACGAGCAGAATGCTTCACTGGCTAAGCCTAATCCGAAGAATGGCTACACCAACTAACAACTACTAACCAAATCTAATACCTTCACACCCCTTTCAAGGTCTATAATTGCCGACGAGTTGGGATTGCTTGTCCAAGATTACACGAATGTACTTCCAAGGATGAAGACCAGAGTTCGAGAGCAAGTTTGTTTGTATGAGTTGCGTGCTTTAGCACAAGTTTGGTTCGAATAAAGGTTGAACAGAGTTCTGAACGCCTTAGTCGCAGTTTGTTAGATTTTAATGCCTCACAGCTATGTAACGTCCAATCTCTTTGTCTGAGTCAATTCTGTGTTCTCTTTGTCTGAAACTCGCTATGTCTGGTAACTCTCTTTGTCTGGAACTCTCTTTGTCTGAAACTCTCTTTGTCTGGTAACTCGGTGAGGCTGTGGTTTTATGGGTTGACTTATAGTCCGAAATCTGATGCCAAAACGAAACTTGTTATTATCAAACTAAACCCGTTATGTGAGTTAGCCTTAGCTGAACAAGCCCTAGAATTCCCCTGGTATGCGGTGCTTTATTGCTACCTGCTCTTTTAGGGAGGATCCAGTGCCTATCCTACTAATTCTACCCTCCTTTTATATCTACTCAAAACGTATTACAAGTGCGCTATTATGCTACTGCGGGTATCTATCCAAGAATTATTAAGTACAGTAGCGTCAGCTCAATACAGTTGTGCAGGCCCAAACATTATCCCAACCCCTAATCAGCTATTTAGTTGCGGAACGGGTTGTCAGATCGGTTCCTAATTTGATCGCCCGGTTGGTAAGCCCTTCTTCTTGAGCCTTGGGCCAGTAGCTGGTAATGTCCCCAGTGGTCGAAACCTTATCCTGAGATGCTCAGAGCTCAGGCTCCTTGTGGACACCTCGAACTCCCAATTTGGTAAGTTAGTTCGCAAGTGAGACTTGCATCATCAATACCGCGCTTATTTATAAGTGACACTTAATCGGTGTATTGCCAAGACCTTTGGCCGTTTAGCCGCCTTAGCTGGTATTGAATACCTTGTCTAAGGCGTGGTCTTGTCATGTGACGGAACATGTTGCGTCTTGGTTGTAAACATTATTCAACAATTTGAAAGGTCCGTCCAAGGTGATTTCCCCTTAGACCAATAATTAACAGAGCACATCGTAGCTTATCGGTTAGTAAGGTACATAGAACCCCAAAGTGGCTTCTGAACCAATATTCAGCCTTGCCCAAGCGGTACCCGTCGTCAATCCCTTATCCAGTATGTGCAGTTTTCTGATAAGTGGGCCGCGAACAGGTTGCAGCTTATAGCCTTGGTATGTCTTTTGACTAACCGTGCGGGATACACGTTAGTCCTTATTTGGATCATGTGTGTGGTTAAAATACCGAAAAACACATATTTCAGTGTGTTTCAATTCACGGCTTATCACCGTAAGTCTCAGCTGCGCATCCAGTACTACCTACTACCGGGCACAAGTATACACTGCTGATATCTGTCCTCTTCCTAATCCTTCACTGACTTTTTTGATCAGGTAGGTCGATAAATCCTGTATTCAATTAGCCCCTGTTCGCTCGAAGAATGAACAACAGTCGTAGTACTTAGGTGATCCGTCGAGATTGGCCGCAACAAAGGCAGTGCAGGAAGGTGAACAGCCTCTGTCGCGGCAAGGTCCACTTGTGTTTGAGGGCCATTGCTGGTGCATGGCAGTACAAGTCTGGCCTTCGGCCTTTTGTGTTTACTATTACTACATATAACACGTAGGGCCTTAGGTGGAGTGGTTCATCGTCATTTTGCAGTACAGAAACTTAGGCCTGAGCACCATTGCTGTACATCCACCACATCGGTTAATCCATCGCGGTTTTAATTTACCTATTGAACTCATGACCCGAGGTTATTGGAAGGAGTGCAATCGAAGCCGAGAAACGGATATTGTAGCCCTTGAAAAAAATCACATGAAAAAGGTTTCTGCCCACTCAGATTGTGTGCCATGACCCCACTGATTTTCTTACAACCCGGAGTTTGTTGCAGTATGTTTGGTCGGCATGTTGAGAAAGTTTGGGCAGGTTGCACAGGTAGGCTGGTCAATGAGAATGGAGAGGGTGATTCTAAACATGAAGAAGAAGGTTTATGCCCACTCAGATTGTGTGCCATGACCTCACTGATTTTCTTACAACCCAGAGTTTGTTGCAGTATGTTTGGTTGGCTGGTTGAAAAAGTTCGGGCAAGGTGCACAGGTTAGCCGGTAAATGAGTGAAAGGTAGATGCATAGGGTGATTCTACACATAAAAAGGGTGGCCTATGATGACTCAGATAGTGTGCCATGACCCTGCTAACTTTCCTACAACCTGGAGTTTGTTGCAGTATATGTAGTTGGCAGTTTGAAAAAGTTTGGGTAAGGTGCACAGGTTAGCTGGTAAATGAGTGAAAAGTGGATGCACAGGGTGATTCCACACATGAAAAGGACAATTTCTGCCTACTCAGATTGTGTGCCATGACCCAGCTAATTTGTCTATAACCCGGAGTTTGTTGCAGTATATTTGGTTGGCATGTTGAAAAAGTTCAGCCAAGGCGCACATATTAGCTGTTAAATGAGTGAAAAGCGAAAGCATACATTGATTCTATACCTGAGAAGAGTTGGACATTCAATGATCTGGAAATAAAACAATCAAAGGCAATGGACGAAAGGATGGATATGAAGGGTGAAGGACAATGTGTCCCAATCAAGGATTGTTCGCATCGTTATATCCCATCTGATAGCACTGTTCGCATGATGTCGGATCTATTTCTATGGCCGACGGGTTCAAGATAATTAAGTTGAGAACACGTGAAGATGAGTAAAAAGAAGTGAGGTAAGCAGCAATCAAATTACCTTATAATCGGGTAGCCCGCGTGCCGCGGCAGGGCCCGCTATCTGCGTTCCGCGTTCCGGTAAGCACAATAATTCATTACTAGTGATCCGCTGAGGCGCCAAAGCGGATTCACCCGATCACAGCCACCCCTCCTCTGAAATGCGCAAGCAATTTTTTTCCCTCGGGCATGGCCACAATTTTTAGTACCAGTCGAACCGCATCGGCGAGGCCTCTCGTTTGAAGCAACTCTCATCGGAATTGGAGGAGGTTTGACCGTTCTTGAAGGTATTCTTTGCTCGAGGGACTGTCAGCCACCTACATACGGGTTTGTTCTTGTTATCCGCATTTTCTAGCCCCCAGCCCGTCACGTGCATTTAGGGTAAGTGCTTCGCTTCGCTCGCAAAGAGGCAGTTGAGAGGCAGTGAGTTATTTACACAGAA